>CATQJA010000789.1:0-13007 GCA_958295435.1 Mesorhabditis spiculigera
AATAATTTTCAAACGAAAATAATAAAAATAGAGCCCAGTATTAAATTGAGAAATATAGCACCAAATAAAATATATACCTTTTGAGTATCAATTAAAGTATCGACGAGCTCGAGGTCGACCCCCGAGTGAAAGGCGTAATTCTGGAGCTCGGGCAGAACTTTCGTCCGTTCCACACGAGACGCCGTTCGAGGGGCCATTCTAAGAGAGGGATATGAAAACATTAATTTCAGGAGCGATAGGGAGAGAGACAGAGCGAGACAGACAGAGAGACAGAGAGAGAGAGAGAGAGAAAGTGAGAAAGTGAGAGAAATATCACCTACCATTATGTCCATTATAGACGACGACAACGCGACAGTGTAATGGCGGATCAGTGACTGGGTCTGAAGGGGGTTTCGGGCTCCGATGTCCCCGGCGCCTCCGGCTCCGTCCGTCCGTATTGTTCCGGAACATTTGTCTGAAATGGAGTATTCAGGACGGTCATATACAGCCGTTTTGGTTTTTAACGTAATTACTTAGCTAATGGGTTTCTAAATTATGATGATAGCGCCTTTAAAAGCTGAAAATCGACCCCAGGAAGGTAATCCCAAAGTCACAGAAAATTACATGGCCAGCTTTCCGGGAAAACTCCCTACGGAGCACGTGGGAACGTCGAACTAGGCTGGACTTAGGAAGGTGTATTTGAAGTCGCTTTGGGTTAGACTCATTTTTAGGATTCGACTTAGCTTAGGCTTAGGCTTAGATTTAAGCTTAGGTTAGACTTGGGCTTAAGCTTAGGTGTGGGCGTAACTTAGGCATAGGCTTAGGCTTGGGCTTAGGCTTAGTCGAAATCACAGATACTCTTAACCCCCAAAAAAGCGCCTGAAAAAAGTGTCTACTGGAATCTGGTGGAAACGGCGTCGACTTGTAGCTGCTGCGGCAGTTTCTTTCTTCGACCATATTATATTCTCTCACGCGGTAGGCGCAGAGCGAGAGAGAGAGCGCACAATTTTGTTAAGCCACCCGACGCACTAGCAGGTGCCCATATAACAGTAGTGCGGACAGGAGGGCAAGGGGGGAAGGCCCGAATTAGAGAAGGGAGGGCCCAACGGCACAAGGGAAAGGGCCCAGGCCACCAGATCAATTTCACCATTATCCCGGAAAGAGGAATCGCCACGCAGATCACAAATTGTTGCGGAAAAGAAGGGGGCAGAAGCACAGGAATCAGTGGCGCCTTTGGCCACACGGCCAGGGGGGTCTTAATAAACCACGGCTGCAAACCGAATAATGGGGTGGCTGGAGAGGGGCCCAGTAGATAGTACCTGGGTGTGGAAAGTACAGATCGCAGAAAGGCCAACGTCACTTATGCCTAAAGTCGACAGCGCATCATCCTGACAGGTCAAATCCTTGACATCTGGAATATCGACAGACCATAACACCGGAACGGCTAATCCCGACAGTTAGAACCACGGCGGTTCAAAACCTGACGGTCATAAGCCCGACAGTCATAATCCCGACAACCAGCATCGTAGCAGCGAAAACCTAAACAGTCAAAAATAATTGACGTCATAATCCCGGTAGGAAAACATCGACAGGGCAAAAATCCCGACAGCCAACACCGCCGACAGAGCACAACCTGAGACCCAAAATCCCGACAACACTTATAACCACGGTGAGCCAAAATCCCAGACAATCAGAATGCCGACAGCCAGAATCGCAGCCGCGAAAATGCCGACACTCAGAATACCGGGACAGCCAAAATGCCGACATCGAGAATAACGACAGACCACGCTGATCTCTACAGCTAAAAATCCCGACAAGCCGAACTAGAAGGCTAAAATAGAAGCAATCCCAGCTAGAGTCAAAATGTAAAGTGTATTCGATGAATCGATAGCTTTTCAAGGAACAGGAGTTTTCCTTTAGCCGGTAATCTCTCAAATAGATCAAAAACTAAGGGTCAAATTCGGCTCAAAAATAGATATGGTGTAATATGTCTTAGCCGTCCGTTTTTCAGCTGCGTCTCTCCCCAATGGGGGTGGAACCAGCACCCAAAGGGACAAAGGTCCTCAGGGATTATTCGGGTAAATAGAAAGGCGCCCTCCTGATGCTCAGTATCCCCGGGCATCATAGCATCCATGGACTGCCATGTATTCTACTCAAATAACTAAAAGCTGACAAAAATAGTTAAAAGTGACTTTTCCGGAAATTTTCAGGAATTTTCCTCTGTAACCATCTTCCATTCGCTTTCACTCTCTTTCTTCTCTCTCTCTCTCTCTCTCCTCTCTCTTCTCTCTCTCTCTCTCGCTCTCTCTCGTTCCTCTCTATCGATCTCGTGCTCTTGCTTTTCTTTCACTCTGTCCCTCTCTCATACACTCTGTTTCTCTAACTCTTTCTCTCCCGATAATATGTCTCTCTCTTTCCTCTCTCTGCCCTCTCTCTCATATGCTGTCTCTCTCGCTCTCATTTCTTTCACCCTCTTTAACCATCCCTCTCATTCCATCTCTTTATCTCCAAAAATCCCTTGGAAAAAATTAACAAGTTTGGCCTCCCGGTCCCTTTAAAACGATTCGGCAACTTTTGCCGTACAATGTTTATTGACTGACCTACCGTATCAATTGCTGCTGCTGTGTGCTATAGCTGTCCGATTGTCTGACGACCCACCGGCCTTCCCTCTTCCCCTTGCCGCTATCAAAACAAATTTTTTTCGAAAATTCGGCCAGCTCAGCAGCGTGGAACACGACAGGAAGGAACCTGTAATTGGAATTGAGCAGATCTGGGGGAAGGAATTTGAGCGAAAAGAGCAGGATTCTTTAAAAAATGCAAAGGATTTAGAGCCGCTCTGCAATCGCAAGGGCAGTCTAGCTTGGTTGTTCAGGAATGGGAGCGGGCGAGAGAGGGGAGGGAGAGAGCAGCGAAGAAACAGAAAGTGTGAAAGAGAAAGATAAATAGCGAGAGAGAGAGAGAGGAGAGAGAGAGAGATAATTCCGCAGAGCCGGCCGAACAATTTTCAAGTCTAGAATTTGCCAAATTTCTATCAAACTGTACAATAAATATTGTTATTACTCCAGAATCGTCCTGGCCTCCATGGAAATCGACTAATATAGCTCCTCCTCCTACGCCTCCCCGCGAACTCGTCAGAAACAAGCGCCATGGCGAGGAGCGCGGCATGGATGGGCAATTTTGTGAAGCGGGCAGGAGGAGGAGGACATTCCACTAAACCCAGAGCGAGGTGGGCCTAGTGGCTATCGGCAAATGACAGACGGCCCCCAACAATGAAAATCGCCCCATATGCCTCCTTAATTCCCGGAAGATCTCTGCTGGTATGCCATCAATACGACAACGGCCAGGCACAAGAAAAACCCAGGAAAATAATTGCGCAGAAAATTAATTCAGCGGGTCCTGGGTCGGGCACAGGGGAGCTTTTCTGGAGTTGTAGGACTCTGGGGGTTAATTACTGGGTTGGCAACCTTTGGGGATACCCGGAATCGGATAGGGATATTGGGTTATTAAAGGCATGGGGAAGTCAAAAAGTATAGACGAAGCAAGGGCAGACTAGCAGGTTTCTTTGGGAATTGGCTCACGGCAGCCTTACAGAGAATTTTCAGTCATTGGAGGAGAGGCTAGCAGAGATTCATTGAGGAAATGGAGGGTACGTTAGCAGAGCTACTTTAGGAATCGATGAAAGCAGGCAAGATGAAAGTGCAAAAACACATTCTAAAGTCGATACCGAATTGAATAACCGAGTGTATATGGAGGGAGAAAGGGGTATTGTTATGCCCGTCTTCCCCTTTATTTCCTGTTCCCCTCAATTTGGCGCTTAAATAGATAGCAGTGAATCGGGGGTAATTTCCGAACGTAATCCTTCCCCGGCCTCTACTATTAATGTTAATTACCGTATGGTTAGGCATTTTTGAAGCGCGGAGAGAGAGGGAGAGAGAGAAAGGGGAGAGAGCGAGAGAGACGCATAGAGACGCAACTAGCCGTGATCATTGATAAAACTCGGGGTAGTGATCCTTTAGGGATAGAGTGCAAGAGAAGCAAGAGGTATGTGGAGAAACGGACACAGTGAGACAGAGGGGAGAGAGAGAGAGAGAGAGAGAGAGAGTGAATAAGGAGAGATAAAGCCCGCGAGAGAGCGCAAGAGAGCTGAGCTGAGCATGAGCTGAACAAGTGCATGTTATTGACTGGGCTATGTCAAAACAAGCTGGTTATTAGACGCGCCCACCCTTCGCGGCCTTGGGCGTGGTCGCGGTTGCTCCGTCGCTTCGGCCCCTCCCTTTTGTGCCCCTCGTGTCCCGATCATTCGCAAAACGGACGACGTTAAACCAACGGAAAAAACAGTACATTCCGACACTGTACAGCAGCCTCCATTTCAAAGGTCTCAGCTGTGTTTTTATCGCATCTATGATCTATATAAGATGGGCCCCTCTGCTTCCTCCCTTCTTTCTTTCTCTATGGGGTCCAGGCCCTCCTCCGCTAATCATTTTGCCCTTGGAGTCCACAAAACCTTTTGCTCTCCCCTCTCTTTCGTCTCACGCATGCCAGTTCCCCCCTGGCTGCGTCTCGCAAAATGACGCCTTTCGGAGGGAGGGGATGGAAGATATTTTGGAAGAACAGAGGAATATTGGTTAAGGGTTGGTTCGAGAGGAGTTCCTACAAATCACTGCTCGACCGCGGTGGAAAACAATAAGGAAGCAACCCGGTTAAAAATATCGAAAAATAAGAAAGCTTTCAAAAATTTTCTCTTGCGCTCTCTATCTCTCTGCTCTCAGCTGTCTACCTCTCTCTTTCACCCAACATCTCTCTCTCTCCTCTCTCTCTCTCTCTCTCTCTCTCTCTCCCTCTGGAGAAGTTAAAATTCAGTAACAGTTCCCAACAAAGGGACCCCCGCTCGTGACAAGGTTTTTTGTTTTTGGCAAAAACGAAAAATCAATGCTAGAAACCGTGCCGCGAAGATTGAAGCCAATTCCGCCGACCCGGGCGGCTGACAATAAACATCCGCCGATTTCCCCAGCACACGCCGGATTTCATAACAATTTTTGTAGGGCTAGGTTTAGGCATATGCTGAGGAATATGCTTAGGCTGGACTTAAGCTTAGGTTAACCTTAGGCTTAGCTTAGGCTCAGGCTTCGGAGAAAGAGACTATGAATACGTCTCCAAACTGCAGCTTGGATTGTAGTGGAACAGAAATCGAAGCAGGTGGAAAGAAGCAGCTGAAAATCGGGTCTGCGTGCAATTTTTTATATTTTTCATACTAAAAAGGAGAAGAAAGGGATGGTTTATGGTGCCAACATCGCCACAACCCCTGAATACGGTATTTTCATAAAGATTTACACTTTCAAAAAGAGGATATCGTGAAAAGCTATTAACCTAGCCGATCAAAAACTAAAAATACCCCCTGAAATCCAGGCTTTTCGCCTCTTTTACCCAATAAGAAAAGTCATTGGCGTTGCCCTTTTTAATCAGCATCCCCCATGGTACGTCAGCGTACTATTGCCGATCGGAATTGTTGGCCACCCGGGCCGCAAATTGGCCCCCGCGCCGCCCCGGGGGTCTGTTAATTTATGGGTTTGGCCTCGCTGGGGGGAATTTTATTCGAACTCGCCAGAGTTGGGGGGAGAATTGAAGGGGAATTGAAGTCAAGTTTATGGATGGGATAATGAGAGAAAGAGAGAGAGAGAGAGAGAGAGAGAGAGATATAGAAGGAGAGAGAGCGAGAAGGAGAGAGAGAGAGCGAGAGAGAGAGAGCAAGAGAGAGAGTGAGAGAAAGGGACACAGAGCGAGAGAGAGTCTACCAGTGATTCTTTGGGAATTTTTACAAAACTCCGCATTTCTTTGGTGGCACCATCCCTTTAAAGCCATACTTTTCTTCGTACTTCTTCTTGCGAACATATGCTAATTTGCACTTGCATCTGGCCCAAACTGCCACCCCGCGATAGTACGCATTTCGCGGGGCCCGCTAAGGTAGTGCAGCCAGGAGGTGGGGGAGCCTGAGCTGTTGCTCCCCGGATATCACTCTCCCTCTCTCTCTCTCCCTCTCTCCCCCTCCAACCGATAGACCGCCAAGTGTTCCCCCTCAAAAGCTGGGTCTCAAAGCGAGGGCCTTTCCCCATTTTCCACCCGCAAAACGAGGGCCCACCTGGCATCGGCCGCTGGACAGGGCAATCTGGGTTGGTTTTATTTATTATATTTTGTCGTACTGTATTTAAAGCTGGGTATGCTTAGGCTTGAAGCTTACAGGAGAGTTGCTGGGTGTCATCGGCAAATCCTTCGAGGACCTAAGCTCATTCGATAGACATTCAATTCTGAACAAAACCCCGTTGTTCTTTTTTGCAGAATGGCTATCCCTGATTTTATAAAATTAAAATACTAATGCCCGTCTCTTACCATGAGTGCCTTTCGAGCCGAAAGGGAAGCTTTTGGGTGCAGTTTTAAAATTTTATAAAATCAGGGATAGCCATTCTGCAAATAGAACAACGGGCTGTTCCGAATCTAAGTTCTCTATCGAGATGAGCTAGGTCCTCATAGGTTTTGCCGATGTAATCAAAAGCACTGCTTGTTAGCTGAGGAATAGGCTTAGGTTTCTGCTTATGCTTAGCTTAGGCTTCGGCTTCGTCTTATGCTTAGGTTTGACTTGAGCTTTGGCTCTGCTTAAGGTTGACCAAGATAACCCCGATTTTTGACCACTGTGGCTCTAAAAACGATCTACTATTTAGGCGCGGGGTGCCGTTGAGGATGATCGGCAAGGCATGCGCCACCATCCACCAAGGATTTCTCACCCTCCTCTACTTTTTCTACTTTTTATTCAAGTAAGCCATTCTAAGCATTAAGGTAGGGGTTAAAGGGGCGTTAAAGGCAAAATTCACCTGTTCCCAGGCGGTCTATTAATGCACCGAGTCTCAAGGGCCGGAGGCGCATCCTAAGCTTTTCGATTTTCCAGCCAAAATGGATCGAATTGGCACAAAATTTCGCTGTGCTAAATTTACTCACTATTAGACCGATACTTGGTTAAAACATCTCCTATTTGCCTGTATCCAATTATTCTCCACCGGAAATTAGCAATCCATTTCACCCGGATACCCATGCCATGCCATGGCACCCTCACCGAGTGCAGGGTGTAAAGAGAAGAAATCGTTGCCGTTATCTCTCTCGCTCTCTCTCTCGCTCTCTCTTTCTCTCTATCTCTCTCTCTCTTTATAGCTCTCTATATTGCCTGCAAAAGTACCCAAAATCTTGGTCGCCCCTTGACCTTTTGCCGGACAAAAACCACAAAGAAAAAATTAGTTGGAAAGATTCGAAGTCTCGAGGGGTTTAGGCCGTAAAGGATCTCTGCTAGCATGCCTAGAACTGTTGGCCCAAATTCTAACAATCCCTGCCAACTCTATATAATTTTAATTTCTGCTATTTTTTATGGGTTTAAATAATCTCGGCTAGCTTGCCCTGTCTCCCTTCATTTTAATTCAAGCCCGAAGTTCTAGTGATCGATGTCAGCCTGCTTTGAAATTGGTTTTAGCCTCTATTTTCGAAACCTAATTACGTCTGAAAAAGCGCCTTTCATTAAATGGGTTTTTTCCGCTTGATCCAATTGACTCGTCACTCCCGGGGCGCGCCTCTTCACAGGCTAACAATGCTGTAATGCCCGTCGGGGTTGTGAGTATGAGAGAGGGAGAGAGAGAGAAAGCGAGAGAGCGAGAGAGAGAAAGAGAGAATAGCTCAAGGCTCTCGCAAAACCCGACGCGGCTCTTGTTTCGTCGCGCCTCAAGCATAAGCCCAAAAATATGCCCTTGGGCTGCTAAAAAACATGATGATTTTTAAATACATTGAAAAATAGGAAAATGCCAGTTGTTTAGCCTTTTAAAATTTTCGGAAAAATTAGCAAAATTTTGTAAAATTAAAATTTTTAAAATCGACAAAAATTTCCCACAATAGTAATAATGAAAAATTCTATGCCTCAATTTTCGTAATAAAAGTAATAATAAAAAATTTTATCATATAGACGCAATGTAATTTTCCGGAAGTCGGATAAAAGCTTGAATAATGAGGTCGAAGGCCCAGGTGGCGGCCCGACCGGCCAAGCCACGGGCCCCAAAATAAGCGTGGGAGTGTGGTGGGCCGTGGTGCCGGGATTTGGCTAGAGCCCCTGCCAGGGGTAAGGGCCCATAGCAGAGGGCCCACCAACCCCAAAAAGTCTCGAATCTCAACCTCCCATTTCCGCCTTCAACACACACCGACAGACAGAGAGAGACATACACCGGGTAACCCCCGAGTCGAATTCACTAGGGGGTGCCTGTGGGCTATAAAACACCCTGGGTGGGGGCTATTTTTAGGTGTCCAATATGCCGTAAAACCGGCAAAATGCTGACAATCAGAATACCGACAGCTAAAATACCGACAGCGAAATCACCACAGTGAGAATCCCGACGCCCAAAATACCGACAACCAGAATCCCGACAGCTAAACCCCGAAAGCCAAAATCCGACATGCATGATCCCCACGGCCAGAATCCTGACAGCGAGCGTCTTAACAGCGAAAATTCCGACAGCCGGAATCTTTAGTGTGAGAATCCCTCCGCCCAAAATCCCGACAGCCGGTATTTCGACAGCTAAAATACTGACAGTAGAAAATACCAGACATGGCAATTCGGATCGGCCGAGCCGCGCGGCCGGGCCGGCGGCCTAATTTCCATAAAAAACGCGGCCCCCTACGAGCCGCCGTAATTAGTTACTTCCGGAAACGCGGCTTCGCGGCCGAGCCGCATTTTCATCGCGGCTCGGCCGGGCCGCCGCGGCCAAGCCGCCGCGGCCAAGCCGCTAACCGGAAGTAGCGCTTCTACATACCAAAAATCCTCGAATTTCATGCGAAATGAAAATGAAAATGAGAAAATTAAGGCTGTCGAAAATAAATCCTGCTCGTTAGCAAGCTAAATACCCATTACATCTCGGATTTGCGTACCGGAAGTACTCAAACTCATTTGGATGCGGCCTTAAAAGCCGCGCGGCTTGGCCGCCGTGCGGCCTCAAAACGGAAAAAAGCCGCGGCAGCGCCGGAAGTGCGGCCAAGCCGCGCGGCCCGGCCGCATTCTAATTTTTGCGGCCGAAAAAGCCGCGCGGCCCGGCCGATTGCCATGTCTGGAAAATACCGACGGTCAAAATCACGTCAACCAAAACTGATTGTTCCAGCTAGTGCGTCTCTTTTGCAGTATGATTCTTCACCAGCGTCGAGACCTTTGGAAAATTCGAATAGCTAGCCGAGGTGCTTTAGGAATTCGGGTAACTAGCAGAGAATTTTTGGGACGTGGAAAAGCAAAGCTCTTTTCGGAAAGTAATGTGATCGTAATAAAAAAAACGAGATAAGCCAATGGAAAAGCCCTTTGCTCATCTGTAGTTGACGGCGGTCAAGTATGTAAAGGAGACTCGGCCAGGGGGGAGTCCCGGATAAACGATGTTTGCGAGCCCCGAATGGGGGGACGGGGGGCTTTGGCTAGGTGGTCGTCGGGCGGATTTTCATTTTTGCGAGCTCCTCCTCCTGCCTACTGCCTACGGCTTCTTCTTCTTCTGCTTCTCCTGTGGTGGACGAGGAGGAAATCGAATCCACCGCCAGGAGGAGGGGGAGGGGAAGGTCCTTCTACGGCAAGCCATAGCACGGCGGAGAGAGAGCTCTCATCTCACAAAACCCCCTTCACGTCCTAGATAATGGCCGAATTAGAAAAATTAGGTTTGGGTAATTGGGCTTAGGTTTCGGCTTGGGCTTGAGTTTAAGCTGGGCTTAGGTTTAGGCTTATACTAGGCTTAGGCTTAGGCTTTGACTGAAGCCCGGATGTAGGCTAGACTTCGGCTTAGGCTTGGGCTTAGGCTGAGGCTGAGGTTTAGGATTTGAATACTTAAAAGTAAAAAGAAATTTAACGCATCGTAGACTAAAAATTTAACCCAATTTAATGCGAAAATTCAAAGAAAATCGCCAAATGAGGCATGTTTCCGGGGCGCTACTATTCCCAGTACTGTCAATACCTATTTAGCTCAAGATCCAGATCTCACCCGGGAGCACGAGAACTTTTTCACCTCCCCAAAATTCCGTTCCACACCCCGGAATACGCTCAACAAAGGCGGGGACAAGGCAGTAGCCTGAAGGACCCTGAAATGGTGATGGAATGGGGGAGGACCCAATTAATAGGGGGCCCATAGGCCTCTCTCTCTCTCGCTCTCTCTCTCTCTCTCTCTCTCTCTCTCTCTCTGGCACGATCAATGAATCCAATTAGGTGGCCTACTACCCCCGAAATGTCGCAAAAGGGAACTATAGAAATAGCATGTGCAAATTAATTTTCAAAAACTCTTCAAAAATCGTACGTTTCTGATCATAGGTAAGCTAGCAGAGACTTTTGAGGAACCCTGGCTAAAGTAAGGTAGTTAGGATTATAAAATACTTATCAAATCCAGGTGATCTAGCGCTAGAGAGAACGAGAGAGAGCGAGAGAGCGAGAGGGAGGGGGCGAGAGAGAGAGAGACAGCGAGAGTGAGAGAGGGCAGGGAAATGCCTAGATTCTCAAATTCAAGAGCTCTAAAGGGACAGACAAGGCAAGTCTATGAATTTTTGGCAATCGCCCCGACTACCCAATCCATTACGCAATGAAATTCGTACACCTGGCTCGAACGGCCCTTTAGAGACAGCATAGGCTGGCCACCCCGACGGGTTTGAAGAGCTCTTCCCCCTCACCTCCCCAATTTTTTAAATGGATTGGATCATCTATCCTGAGAGGCTCTCTTCGTGTCATGGCTTTGATTGGATTCTGGGCAGCTTTTCCTTCAGGAGAAAGGGGAGGTAGACGACCTGGGAAATTACCTGCAAAAACCATGGGGCAGGGCGAGGCGGATAAGCCTGCCCCCGTCTAAACAATTAGCCAACCCCGGGGGTTCTGTTTCTTTTTTTCTAGTGCGAACGCTCTACCTACTGCGCCAACTGAGAATTTTGCTTAAATTTCAAGAATAAAGTAAAATCTCTAAAAAATTAAATATATGTTTACTGAAATAGGGTAGAGACCCTAGCCAGTACTAGGTCTCTGTGTATGTGTATGTATGCGTGGGCCCTCCCCTCCTCTTCTCGGTGGACCCGTTTGATGCTCCGCTTTCATTAAATTAGCCCGTGGGCTGTGCGTGAAAGGGGTCGCGAGAGAGAGGGAAAGAGAGAGAGAGAGAGAGAGAGAGCATGCAGCTAAAGAAAAGAGTAGTGGGTGGGAATCTATTAGTCTGAGTCCCAGGATGGAGCACCACGGGCCGCCGGCTACTCCCTTTAACAACTGGTTTGAGCTGGGGGTATATTCCAAAGGGATCTCTGCTAGCTCGCTCTGGCCAGTTTTTTCTTAAAGAATCTCTGCTAGTCTGCTCTTTCCTAAAGTTTGTCAGCCAGGCTGCACTTTTCAAGAGTAGCTACTAATCGCAAATTTCTCAAAGAATCTCTGCTAGTTGGCTCTTTCCTAAAGAATCGCTGCTAGCCTACCTTGCCTGCAGAATCTCGGCTAGCCTACTATCTCCTAAGCCGGCCTCCCCTTAATAATCAAGGAATCTTTGCTAGCCCATCTTTCCCAAAAAATCTCTGCTATTTAACTCTTAAAGCCACTTCCGCTCTCCATAAAACCCCTCTCCTGCCAGTCCCGGTTTTTTTCCATCTGTAACCCCGGGGAAATTGAGTTTCTTCTATGCGCTTGGTTAAATTTGGGGAAGACGGTGAATGGGAGCGACGTCTGGCTGAATAGCCGGAACAGGAACGGCAGGGAGATCCTCGGAAAACAAGCCTTGTTCCTCCCTGGCGTTTGGCCAAAAATCTGGGGTCTAGACAAAATAGGTGGCTATGATTTACGCCATTATAGGGGCAACCCGGAATGGAAATGCGAGAGGGAGAGAGAGAAAGAGATGGAGAGAATGCGGCAGAAGATATGTTGTGTGGATTGTGTTCCGGCTAGGGACTGTAATCTACATACGAGACTGGCCTCGCAACATCAGGGAAGAGGAGCTGCGGCTACTGTATATGGTGAGGAGGAGGAGAGCGATAGAGAGACCGAGAGAGAGAGAGAGAGAGAGAGAGAGAGAGAGAGAGAGAGAGAGAGGAAGCGAGATAGAGAGACAGAGAGAGAGAGTGTGAGAGAGTGCGAGAGAGCCAGCGAGAGAGAGCGAAAGAGAGAGGGAGAGAGTGAGGGAGTGAGAGAGAGAGTGAGAGCGTGAGAGAGTGAGAGTGAGAGAGAAAGAGTGAGAGAGGGCGAGATAGAGAGATAGAGCGAGAGAGATATTTATTCTGATCCAAGATCTCAAAATCGAGACCTTAAAACCCCGGAATTCCCTATCGTAGCCCATTTCCACCATTCAAAATCTCCGTTCTTCCGTGTTTTGGTGTCCCTCGTTAGAGTTGGAAAACCCCCCGAAAAACCCCGGGGGGGTTCAAAACCCCCCAGGAGAGCGAAAACCCCCCAAAACCCCCCGTAGGGGGTTCTAAACCTCCCGCGGGGGTTTCAAACCCCCAGAAACCCCCGGGGTTTGAAAACCCCCGGGGGAGAGGAAAATCCCCGGGGTTTGAACTACCCCGCGGGGGTTTTCAGAACCCCCGGCAAAACCCCCGAGGCATTTTTCTCAAAATTCTTTCTAAAAATAATTCATACTTAGTTTTACGTCGTAAATAGATGTATTGAATCATCAAATTGTCCTTAGCTACTAATTGTACAAATTGAGTCCGGGCGGACCATCACGAGAAACAATTGAGGGAGCAAAATGTTTAAAGCAATTAGGTTCATGAAATCTCAACAAATCAAAAAGTGCATGATCGGGTAATTTTGGGGTTCGGTTTTGGAAAACCCCGCGGGGGTTCAAAACCCCCGGGGGCTTTTTGGAACACCCGGGGTTTCTCGGGGGTTCTGAAAACCCCAGGGGGTGATATTGAAACCCCCGGAGAACCCCCGCGGGGGGTTTTTTGGGGTTTTCGCTTTCCCCGGGGGGTTTGAAACCCCGGGGTTTCGGGGGTTTCCAACTCTATCCCTCGTAGCCCCTCCA
>CATQJA010000790.1:0-61457 GCA_958295435.1 Mesorhabditis spiculigera
TTTTTCTCATTTTCATGATTTCCTTTAATCTTAGCTCAATATATTTAACTTTTCCTTTCATTTTCCAAATTGGCGTAAGAATAGAAAACAAATGATTTTTCGACCAAGATTTCACATAAAAATTTTTTTCTTTTCAATTTTTTTTTCAAATTTCAAATTTAAATTTTTCAGCGTTTTTTTTTGCTTTTTTGTCTCTTCAAATATAGTTACGTTTGGTACACATAGGATAACGGGGGGGCACTCAAACTTTTTCTATGATAAAAGTATTTTTAAATATGCTTTTTTCGGGCTGTAAAAAAACTCTTAGTATATTTTTCGGTCCTCTATCGAATGGCATTTTCAAAATATCGAAAATATTCAAAACGCCGAAAATCCCCCCCGTTATCTTATGTGCTGCCCATAGTTTTCAAAAATAGTTTTTAGGCTATAAAACTTTTATAATACATTTTTTCGCGTATGAAATACAATATACGCGAAGAAATGTATTATAAAAGTACTATACTATAAATAAATATGAAAAACTATTGTCCTTTTTGCGCGCGCTGCATCCTCTCCCGTCGATTTTGTCTTTTTTACGCAAAAGATCCTTCTCCAGGCGCTGCACCGTTTCACCTACTACGTGCCGCGGGCCCTCGCCGAGCCGTTGATGTTCTGCCACTGTGCAGCCCACGATGAGGAATGCCTCGAACAACAGGTGCCAATTTTCTATTCCGCTCGGGGCTTTTGTGTCGCCGGGTAGAGTGGTGTCGGCGTCTCCCGGCTTTTGCCAACCCGGTGGCTTTCGCCTATTTTTTGGCATTTATGCTAGGGAGCCGGGGAGCACGACAGTGCAAAAAAGCTCGGAAAGATTACGCACCAGAACGTGGATAATCGCCAGTCAAGTCCGGTACTGGTCTGTTAGCGGGTGGATTTTTCTGTAGTGATTTCGTACTGCCCTATACCGAAATAAAAACCCTTTTTAGACCAATCTACTGTTTTTAAACATAAAGAAGAAGTTAGCTCCCCCGCCGCTAAGAGTCCAGTACCGAAATTTTGAAAGCTAAACAAGGTCCCCAAGCTTCACCTCGCGGTGTCCTAGAGCTCAAGTTCAGGGAGTTCAGGGAGTTCAGGGAGTACGTATACACCTCTGAAGAGTTGCTTCGCTCTCTTTGCCCACTCTCTCTGCATAATTAGGTGTATACGTCGAACTCCCAGAAAGTGCGCTTTAAAGCTAGAAAAGCCATCTGAATGCCTCAGTCTACAGATGGGGGTGCACTTCTCCGATCCCCCCAAAAACGGATGTCCATAAACGGGAGTGGCCGTCCGAGTTGTCCGGCCGAGTGCGCATAAGCGCCCGATTCTACGGGCCCGCCGCCACTGTTCTTTGGCTTTTTATGCGTGTGGGTGTTCGGGTAGTGGACGCTGTCTAGAAGCTGCTACTCTCCCTATATAGCGTTCGTCAAGCCTGCTCCAGAATTAAAACAGCCCGAACCATGGGGCCCTATCGCTAATTTTTAGCTCAAATTCCCGGGTCTATTATGTGGGTGATGGGAACCGGGGGGAAGGGGCTTTTCCCTTGGGGGTATAATTGCTAATTTTCGGCGGGCCACCGGGGTCACCGCCTGCTTTCCTCATATGAACCGGTTTTTCGAGGTAAAGAAAGGAAGATACGAGAAGACGGCTTTAAAAAAAAACATATAAAAATTGGGATGGCAAAATTCCACGGCTCTGGAAAATAAAAATCATTCTTCCCGTCAATCCGCGGTTTCGGTGCTGGGCTATTAGCGGACTCTCGCTCCGTGGGGCTCCACTAATGAAATCCACGTGATTTTTATAGCTTTTTAGCTAGTTTTAATTCAATAAAGTTAACAAAAATTATCAAACTTAATATTTTCGGGGCTTTCTATTTTTGGGAAAAATGGATGAAAATCGCCAAAAATTCCAAAATGTTTGATTATTTTTATGATTGTCTATTAGGCAAAATTACGAAATACACCCCCGCCAACAGCCCAGCACCGATCTTGTTAGGTTCCCCTGCTGCCCATCAACTTTTACCAAAAATCCTGCAGGCAATTTTTGGCCATCCAAAAACCACTCTACGCACTCCCGCCGCCCCCGCGCGCACCGCATTTGTTAGAGCCAAATTTTTCAGGTGGAAAATGGGGGTGAGGGGTAGGCTTTTGAGCGACGAGGTGCCCTCCTCTTGCCGGTGCCTCGTCGAGGCCAGGAAACGGCATTCAATTCGGACACAGACAAAGGGCCACCATGTCTTTTTGGGCCCGCGAAAAAGGGGAGGAGGAGGTGAGGTGGAGGTCGAGGCTCCTCGCAAAAAATGGGCCCATTTGTCTTCGAAAAGATTAGCCCCTGGCGGGGGCTGACGATGAGAGGCAGGGGAAATCTGTGAAAATCTTAAATAGTAAAATGAGTAAATTGTGTGTTGATTTCGAGGAGAAATTGGGCGAAATTTGACGGATTGACAAGGCTTCTCGCTGGAAAAAGCTTTGCGACTTTCTTGTCGCTATTCTGCGCGCGAAAAAACCTTATAAACTTTTTACAATCCGCTCTGTACGCGCGAAAATAATTAGAAATGTCTTCTAGTCGCCCGTCTAGGCGCGCAAAAAATATAAACCTTTTCTAGTCACTCTTCTACCCGAAATGCCTGTATTCATCATCAGCCGGAAGTCAGATGCGAACGTGTAAGGAAGTGGTCGATGAATGTCGAACGGATCCGCGCTGCAAGTACGTTTTTTGGGTATCATAAATCGTCCATTTCGGCGTTAAAATACTTGCTATTAAAACTTACAATACATCAAATATTCCTAGAAGGCTAAAAAAAAAATCACATTTCAGCCAACTGCGCTATTCGGTCGATAGCGTGTGCCCCGTTTCGAAGGGCTCTTGTGCCACCGACCAATTGGATCATTGCCGGTAGCCCCTTAACACAGAAATATACAGTTTTTACTTCAGACAAACCCTACTCCGATCTCGCGGCTCCCTCCTTGAATCGCCATGCTTTTGCCCGATATCGGATATGGAATGTTTGAGCTTGCAGAACACGATGATTCCGAATAATCCTTGTATCGGTAAGTTGGGAATGTAAAGTATAAATTTGATTGTTTTAGTGAACGTACTAATTATCAATTAAGAAAAATCAAATATAACAAATTTTCAGAAAAGGCAATGCTCGACTACTCGCGCATTATGGGCTACATGAAGCCGCAGCGGGCCCACGTCGACACAAATCGCGTGCAGGCGACGGATGAGGACCGAAAGGTATGGAAAAATTGCCCGAAATGCAGGTAGGAATGTAGTGGGGAATAAAACTCCCAAAAAGCCGTTTGATCTGACCGTTCTATACTTTTAGGTCGAGTACACGGAAAGGCCGCGCGAACCCGAACCCCGAAGAAGACCGGAAATCACGGCCGGTAATTTTCTTAGCTCTGATTTTTTATATTGTTTTCTAGCTCCGAAAAGAACGAGGCCTACTACCACAACAACCACCACAACCACTGTGAAACCGACGATGCATGTCCCAAAAAAGCAGAAGGTCGAGGAACGGTGTGTTTTTGTAATTTTTTAGAAAAAACTGATTTTCATGTCTTCATCAAAACATGAAAATAAGCTAATTTAACTTTTAGGAAGCCAAAAACGACTCCCACCTCCGAGGCTGATGATGATGTCCTGGTGACGAGGCCCGATCCGCAACTCGAATACACCAAAATCGGCTGGGTTTTCGGTCAGGATGAGGTGCGAAATGCCTTTATTCTTTGAGACTATAATGTTATTCTCTAAAAAGTGTTATTTTAGATCTCTAAAACAAAAAACAGTCGTTTTCTAGCCCGAACGTCGTCAAAACATGGAGGCACAGGAAGACCGATCCTCCGAAACGACCCGAGAGCAGCAGCTCGAGCGCCAGAAGCAACGAACCCAAGAACTCCTGCACGCGATGCGGGAGAAGGAGGAGCGAGCAAAGGCTGAACGACACCGGGTAGATTATGAAACCTCGTGCTCTTCAACACTTTTTTTTAGTCCAAAGCTCATCCAACGGAGCCGGAACCGACTGCTGATAGCTCAAGCGAAGGTGCTGAAGCCGTCAAGGACGCAGAGTGAGTAGTTTTTGGCTTTGTATCAAAAAAATCCTTTGTCCTAGGCGCCTCCAAAAGACAATCCCCCGCCAAAAAGCCCAGAGGACAACCACCGCTGCCCCCCGGCCCGGATTGACGGTTAATCACATTTATTAAGGCAATAATCCGGTTTTAGAGCTCAGAACGGCCACCTTGGATCTCGACTACACCTACAACCGAGCCCAAAACTACGGAATATGTAACGATAGCGCCTCCAGCGACGCAGGGTACCAATTTTGGAAGATTCGATGCTATCTATTTCTTTCAGATAACTGTTCGATCAAGCACGCCAACGGCAAAGATCTTTTCGTGCATGTCGGGGCCATCGTTCGAGTAAGTTCCCAGGTTTCCTAAAGTTGTTTGTCATTCGGGTTGGGCGAAAGTTTGTTTGACTTCAGAAATATACGGATTGGGCGGGCCGATGTTCCACTTGGTGCGAATGTACGGATGTCGAGCAGTTGAATTGTGAGAAGCTGGACTGCCACGAGGACTCAAAATGCCCGGCTCCGCTCACAAAGATGGGTATGTTGAATCTTGAATTTAGCCGGCCATTGGTTCCACACCGAAAAAACACCGGTTTTACGACATCATACGATCGCTTCAGAATTTGGCGACCGCCTCTACCTGCAAGGACGCGGAGCCTGCATGTGCGAGAATGCTGTCTTTGTCTGCGACACGCCCGAAGAGCCGCCAGAAGTCCGACCGGGCCTCTACATCTTTGCCGGCTATTCCCTGGCGGACCTCGAGCTGCTGCGCAAGAACATTGAGCACGATGTAGGCCTAAGCTTGACCCTGAGCTGTGACAGCCAATTTTCCAGGTACTCGAACGAGCCGGAATGCTATCCTCCGACTTCGGCAAGGACATAGCCGCCCAACTGCAGTGGGCCCTTGAGCGCCAGCTGCCGGAGGTAGGGCCAAAAACTATCAAAAAATACGAGCAAATCAGACGCTAAAATGCCGGATCGTGATGCAAGAGGGGCTTGTGGAGGAGGGGAATGTCATCTACCAAATCGAGCTGCTCAGCGACAACATGTTCCTGAACGACACGAAGGTCATGTGGCGATCAGATGGCGTGGAGAAGGTAGGGTTTACAAATTGAAATTGTAAAAGCACTTTTTTCCAGGCATGTTCCTCCTACGTCCGTCGGCTTGTCGACAGCTTCGCCCTCGACGAAAGCCCTCGTTTCCAATTAATTCTGTCCACTGTCAAACAGTTGCGTTTCGTCGACACGCTTGACGCATTGCCCGTGATTTCCGCGTCAACCCCCCGCCTCCCTCTATCCCTACTCCCAATTATGCTCCTGCTCAACACATTGCGGTTTTTGAGGTGGTAGCCATCTAGTTTTAGCCTAACGTTTAGCTCACTAGCCTATGGGTATTGTGTAGAACAGGGATTTCCAACGTATTTATCTGCAAAGTTCTATCGTCTTTGACATTCCACGCCTGCCGTGTCTGTGGCCTTGGCAAGGCGCAACTGCCCACCAGATTATTGTCAAAATGCTTTTCACTTATTAATCGGCATCCGAGTGTACGGCGCGTGTTTATGAATTGTCTGCCAAGCTTTCCGATTTCCTTGGTTTGCTCTCCGTCTTTTATGCCATAGTTTTGTGATTTGTTCAATGTCAAGTGCCTTTTATCACACACGCTCGTGTTAGGCTTTTTGGTTTCAATAAATAAGAATTAATTCCACGAAATGTTATAATTACGCGACATGAAAAACTACAAACGTTTCGGGGTTCCGAAGCTTGACAAATTACACATTACCCCGCCGGGTCCCATAGCGCGCAGGGAGAGGCTCGCTTTGCGTCGTCATTCCATTTCTAATTTTGCGCATTCCAAAAATTTTTTTTGACTTCTTTTATCAGTCTGATTGCGTTTTCGATTTCTATATATCATTTTTTTTTTGTTTTCGGAAAGAATTAAAAAGCTCCTTTCGATTTCTTTTTAACATGTACTTTGCGCTCTCAAAGTCATGTTTAGGGAGCCCTCTGATGGAAAAGACGTGCGCTTACATCCCGAAGAATGGCTGGGGCCTCGACTCCGCTCCGCACAAGCTGTTCGACATCTCTGGGCTCGACCTTCGCCCCCGCGACGTCGTCTCCCTTGTGACGAAGACGCCAAACGGAGAATACGCCTTCCCCAACATTGAAGACACGTACAGCAGCGCTTCCAGCGGGGGCAGCCCCATCAAGGTAGACTTTTCAACCTTTCCATTTACTCCTTTTATTATTTAGTCCTTCAACGGTTCTTCGCCGCTCAAAAGCCTCAACACGTCTTCTCTCGACATGTCGACGAACCAGAGCCCGCACAAGAACGGATCGGTCGGCTCTCCGCGCAAGACGCTTTTTGGCCCGCCGCTGCCAACCATCTACAACCAACGTCTCCCATCGACACCCACGTCGCCGATTATGGAAGCGCCGCGTGATATTTTTTCAAGGAAAGTGTTCGTGGGCGGTCTTCCGATTGATGTCCGGGATGGTAAGGATTTCGATTTTTGCCTGGAAATAGTTTTTAGCCGACATATACAATCGCTTCTCCTCGTTTGGCAAGCTCGTCGTTGATTGGCCTCGACAGCCGGCGATGAAGGATCAGCTGCCATCGCGTGCCACCACTGGATACGTTTTCATCGTCTACGAAAAGGAGATTAGCGTGCAGTATCTGATGGCCAACTGCATTGCTGAGCGAAACAAGTCATTTTCTTCATTTATAGGCTTCAATCTTTTATTAGGTTTTACATCACGGTGTCTTCGCCTACAATGCCGAACAAGCCGGTGCAAGTCCGCCCATGGATGCTTTCCGACATGGACTACGTCTACAGTGATGATGCGCCGGCCTACCATTCTCGCACTGTGTTCATCGGCGGGGTTCCGCGTCCTTCGCGCGCTGGTTTGTTAGGATTTGTTCTATGTACGTTCGTATTTTAGCTGAAATCGCTGGCGCAATGCAAAGGGCATACGGCCACGTGACGTACGTCGGCATTGACATCGATCCGGAATTGGAGTACCCGAAAGGAGCTGCCCGGATTACTTTCGCCACCAATCAGGCCTACATCGCTGCTCTCCGAGGCAAATATGTCATGATTCCTCACGGGGATATCCAAAAACGCGTATGTTCACCTGTTGATTCTCACTTCTGTTACTTAGGTTGACATCAAGCCGTACCTCATGGAAGAGCAAATCTGTGATGAATGCGAGGGGACGCTCTGCGAAGGCCGCTACGCTTCTTACTTCTGTGGTGATGCGGACTGCCTTCAATACTACTGTGAGATGTGCTGGGATGTGATGCACACGCCCGAGAACGATTCGGAGAACCACAAAGCCCTCGTCCGTATCGGCGAGCAGACTATGGTAGGCTTATTCCGCCATTTTTTCACCATTGTTTCTAGCAACTGCAAGTTCCGACTCATCACGAAAACCGCAACGGACACGGGCATGGACATGGGCACGGAATGAATTCGTACAAGAAGCACGGCAACCGTGGCCTCGATCGCACCTACAACTATGGTCGTCACAATGGCCATTACGGTTCGCGCGCTCATCGCTACCCCTACCCTGATGCCTAAGTGACTAATTTTGTTGAACCCCTACGTCCCCACTAAAGCCTAATCTACTCGGCTCCTTTCAATTCTTTCTTCTTACGTTCACTCTTTCGCTTTTGCACGCTGCGCATGCCGCTTTCTGGCGTAATATTTCATTTTGGCATCTTGCCAATTATAAATTGCCAGTTTCCTGGCTTTGTAAATTATTCTGTGATTCTTTGACGCTGTCGTAAACTTTATGTGAATAAATGTTGGTCCCCAGCCCAGGAGTTGCAGGATGAGTGAGTGAGTGAGTTGGAGGCGGAAAGTGACTTGGGGCGGCCTAATTGCTTGGAAGAACAGCGACGGAGGGGAGGGGATCTCGGGACTAGACGCGCGGATCGCCGACAGTGCCGCACAATGGGCCGCGGATAATTATGCGCGTGTGGCTGGGGGCATTCGAAACCCCTTCATCTCGCATGCTTCCTCTCTATTCGCCACACGGTTCCCTCCACCCGCCTCTTGACCGCTGCCCATTCATTGCGACGTCGCAAGGTTGAACCAGCCCGTACCGTACTTCTCCCTGCATCGAAGAACGAAGAGCATTGATCCACAGCTTTGAGCAGATGATGTGATTCCTGATGCGGAAGAAACACTTTATCGTCTGCGCCTTATTACTCGGCTGGCAATTCGTGGCGGCTGGTTTGTCCCTAGAATTATTGCCATATTCTGTTTTTAGCCTCGTTATGCACCGGCAAGAATACGACAACCTTTATGCGCTCTGAGGGGATGAAGCTTATGGAATTCCCTACAAATACAATCAAGGACTCTACGCTGAATGAATGCGCCCAGGCCTGCGTGAACCAGACGAAGGTAGTTGGTGCTTCCAGGTCTCTATTACTGTTTTAGGGCACACTTTGCTCCTCATTCGAGTACGATCCGGCCGCGCAGGAATGTTCCATGCATCCGGAAAACGGGCAGCCCTTTGGCGCCTCGGTGCTGGCCAAAGGCACGGGTGCTGTTTCGTTCTTCCAGCACGTATGCGTGGAGGGTAAATTTTGTGATTAAAAGTAATTTACTCTGATTAGAAGACTTCCTCTGCTCCTCGCCCTATGCATTTGAGCGGTTTCCGCAGCAAATTTTGATCGGCTATGCAATGGAGGTGGACCAGAGAACGGCTGATCCTAAGCTTTTATGAACTTTAGGTCCAACAAACTGGCGGCCTATCCGAATGCCTCTCTCTTTGCCTGGCTTCAGATTCTCGACTAAATGTCCCCTGTAAATCGGGTTAGTCGGAAATCCTATAAAAAAATACATTTTTAGTGATGTACTACTACGAGACTGGAGAATGCATCATCAACCGTGAGACTAGGAATGAGCACCCGGAAATGTTCGCAGCAGCCCCCTTCGATGCCATTGTTGACTACTTTGAGAATAATTGCCATAATAGTAAGTTTAGATAATTGAGTATGATGAATGCAAAACTTTAGCGGATTGTCGGGACGGTTCGGCAATGCATTGGATTCGAGCAGAAGAATTTTCTATATCCCCGAAGAAGGACGTGATTGTGGAAGCGGAGAGCCATTACGAATGCCGCCAAATTTGTGAGGTGGGCAATAAAAACTCATTCTTATGCATTTTAGAAAAACCTGGTCTCCGGCGAGAAATTCCCGTGTCGGGCCTTCGTCCACTCGAGCGCCAAAAAGGAGTGCCACCTCTCGGCCGAGTCCGGTTTCTCGCGCCGCATTCGGCAGACCGACCTGAGCCCGATTAGCGGTGGGGAGTACTTTGAGAAGTACTGCCTCAAATGTGAGTTGAGAATGGTCAGAAATGGGGCTCAGTTTATGGTACTGTACCGTTAGCGGGGGCAGCGACCTCACCTATTATTATGTAGCTTTTACGCCGTTGCAGCATTTCAGCAAATATAGTTTTTTTTTTTTGTTTTTTGGGGGAAGTTTTTTCTGAGAAAATTATTTTTTTTTTTTTTTTTTTTTCTCTTATAAAAAAAAAAAAAATTTAAAATTTTTTTTTTTTTTTTTTATTTAAATTTTAATTTAAAAAAAAAAAAAAAAATAAAAAAATTTTTTAAAAATATTTAAATTTTAAATTTGGGTTTTTTTCTTTTTTCTCCCTTACCCTAAAGGGGAAATTTGGGTTTTTATAAAAAAATTTAAATTAAAAATATTTATTTTTATTTTTTAAAATTTTTAAAAAAATAAAAAAAAAAAATAAAAAAAATAAGATAAATAAAAAAAAAAGAATTTGTCGGGAAGGAAGAATTTGGTTGCCCCCCGACCAGGAAACCCCCCAGGCATATTATCAAACTTTTAAGATTTTTTGACGGTTGCCCCAAGATGTCAAATTTTAAACATGTCGAAGATTTTTTATGCCTTTTCAGTAGAAAAAAGATTTGTGCTCTCAAAAGAATTGCTAGTCAGGCATAGAATAGAAGCCCTCCACCGCTAACAGTCCATTACCCGTTTTTAGCGGAATTCATCTGCGGGGAAGCGGCCTTCGAGCAAGTCGCCAACAAAAAGCTCAACGGTTCTTCGTTTGTCGAGAGAAGTCCCTCGCTGAGGAAATGCCTCGAACACTGCCTAAATCAAGGCGAAAAGTGCGCTTCGGTTTCGTACGATTACGAGAAGGTAGGGAGTGCAGCCGAAATTTTGAGCCAATTGGGTTTTCAGGAAGAATGCTGGTCTAGCCCGGATTCGCGATTCACGAACGCGCCTCTTTTCGACACGGTCGAGGGCGTGGATTACTTTGACAAGCTTTGCGACTACATCCTCAGCCCGAGCGTCAAGCCAAAAAAGGGGCAGCAGGGTGAGAGATTTCCGAATTTCATTGCTTTTGGTTTTCAGGGATTGCCACAGATGTGCGGTCGGGTGACGATGAGCGCGGTCCGGTGGAGGCGACTTCGCAGGCGATTTTGGGAAGTGAGGAACCGTCGAGCCTTGGGTCCTTCCCGATACTTTCGCTGAACCTGAGCTCGCGGACGACAACGCCGCGTCCGATTGACGGATCGACTTTCCCGCAATTGATCGAGAGCCACGATTTTGAAGAATCGACGAGTTACCAGGATCGCGAGGTCAGCTTACGTCAGAAGTACTAAAAATGAACCCCTCTACGTAAAACCATCCTTTAAAAAATGCCAAAATTCGTGACGATACATGCCTTGAGAGTCTTGATCATTTTTATCGCGCTTTTGGCGTTTCATGTAGGGAAAACTAAACAACGCCAATAAAACGTAAAAAAATCGAAAAATAGTTTTTTTTTTCA
Source organism: Mesorhabditis spiculigera (assembly GCA_958295435.1). Taxonomy (NCBI): domain Eukaryota; kingdom Metazoa; phylum Nematoda; class Chromadorea; order Rhabditida; family Rhabditidae; genus Mesorhabditis; species Mesorhabditis spiculigera. The sequence continues at coordinate 10,899 of CATQJA010000790.1, forward strand.
GGACCTTGTGCAGGGTAATCGCGTGCAATAAAATTATCTTCCAGGCACACCTCGAAATGTCAACCGTGGCCTCGGAAGAGTTCACGGACACGATCAACGTGCTCGACGACCTCGAAGCGACACGGCAGGTTGTGGCTGCCGATGATGTTGGGAATACGGTCAAGACGAGTGGGATACTTTATTTAATATTGGATTGCTTTGTGAACTCCAGAATTGCGGACCGAGTGCAGAACCACAGAAATCAGCGTCACTCTATCCTTCAATCGCCCGACTACTGGAGCTATTTTCATCAAGGTACAAAAATGGGCTTATGCTCAGGCCTATGATGAAGGTCGCTGCAGAATAATCTCGTTCCAGGACCACTTCTCAAGTTGCCGCTACGAGTTTCGCGAGAACGACTTTGCCGTCCTCTCAATCCCGTTCCCAAATCGAGATGAGGAGAATCCAAAATGTCCAGGCTTTGAGCTGGTAAGCGGCTTAAATCGGCTTAATCTTCTGCTAAGGAACCGGACGTGTGGTCATTTGTCGTCGTCGTACAGAGGAACGAGATGGACGCGCCGTCGTTGATGACGGCCACAGACAAGACGTTTAATGTCACCTGTGATTACTCCAATGCCGACTGGAACTCGAGTAATAGGTAGGGAAGGGAGACAGCTTTACAACTGAAATTTTTTTCTGATAATACTTGTTTTTGTTTTTGAAATTATTTGCTTGGAATTAATTAGACCAATGTGGGCTTTAATCAGATGTTTTCAGTGCGGCAACGACGGCGGCCTCGTCAAGCTCTGACCTCCCAGAAGACGTGGTGGACGTCAGCAGAGAGTTAGCTTTTTAGTGGGAAATTTTTAGAACTTTTTAGCGACCCAACCGAACCCCCTGCGCGCGCCCTCGAGAAGATCAAGATGCGAATCCTGAAGGACGGACAGACCGTGAGTGCCGTAGAGCTGGGAGAAGTCGTCGAGCTGAAATGGGTAAGTGTCAAAAACTAAATTAAAATAACTGAACGTAAACTATCAAATTAATTCAGGAGATTACTGAGCGGCGCGCTGGTGTCGGCTACTTTGTCAGCGAGTGCGTCGCGGAGCGTATGGGAGGGATTGATCCGGCTCCCGAGCCGCTCACTATCATCCACCACGGGTTTTTTTTACTAGAAAACCAGCTTTACAAAACCAATTCCAGGTGCCCAGACCCGAAAGTAGCTAACCGACTCCTTGACGGCGTCGTGGAGCAGCAACCCGACGGCTTCACGGCCAAGATGAAGGTGTTCCGCTTTGATGGGTCACGTCGCGTGCGTCTGCGCTGTATCATTGACGTGTGCGTGGAGGATTGCCCCTCGGTGGGGTTTCTAACGCCCGTTAACATTCTGTTTCAGGTCGAATGCGACGGTCTTGATCCGGAGCTGAAAAGTTACGGGCGGAAAAAGCGGCAAAGTCTCTCTGACTTGTCGAACATGATGAGAAGGTTGAAGCCGAATTTCCGGACTGATACGGTGACAACGGTATTCTCATTTTCAAATGAATGGTGATGTCTATATTTTAGCCAATGCCGAGCGCCGAAAGCTCTATCGAACTCCCGGCTGCAGATGAACCTCGTCTACAAAAGAAACGTCCGAATAGGAATACGATCACTGGCGTGCTGACGGTAATCGATCCGCCCGCCTACAATGCCGAAGGCGACCCAGAACCGAGAAAAGATCAACAAAGCATGGGTGAGTTGGGTGTAGAAAGAAAATGGCCAAATTCAGCTTCATCTCGAGCCCTACCAGAAGACGTCGTCTGCCTATTACGCCCGATTTTCGTGACTGGCTCAACGGTGCTCTTCGTACTGCTCCTTATCCAAACCCTCGTCATTGCCCGTGTCGTCTATCAGCGTATTTTACGCCGACCTGGTGGGTTCGGCGTAAATTATCGACTATTTTTCCTGACAAACAATTTAAGTATTTTTTGCCTTACGTTAGATGGATCACTGTACGGCGGCTCGACGTCGTGCCACGTCTCCTCAGCCGGCGGCCTATCGGACGGCGACTCGACAAGAAGCACATCTCCGCTCGTCTTCTCCACCAAGACCAGCAAGGCCCCTCCACCCCCACCACCCAATGGTCGGCCATAAATCTAGAATTATGACGATGACTTGTTCAGCTCGCCGCCAAGCCGAGGGTCTACTCGTCATCCCCTCAACGATGCAATATATTTCGCGTGTCGACGCTGATGGATATACAGTGCCGAATCGACCGCGGTACGGTGGTGGGGGCAAGGTTTAGCGGGGCTCTAGGCTCCACTTGGGACTATTAATGCGTCGAGTATACCAAAATGTTCACCTCGAGCTGGAGAACAAGAAAACGATAAATTTGGGTACAAACAACGAGATGAAACTCGTCAAAATCTTGACTAAAGGGCCGGAAAATGCCAAATTAGAATAAGAAAATGCATAGGTAACTTTAATTTTTCCCTTTTTAGACATGGCTGGGAACTCGACTCAAGCCTCTAATAATCCAGCACAATCCTGAAAACAGATACTCAACGCTCCCCCCCATATCATTGGTCATCAATGTGCAATAAATATTTTATTATGATTATGATGTTGATTTTTGCCCTTCCCTTGTGAATTTCCACCCTGGAATTTGCTAGTTCGCGGCCCCAAAAAGGATGGGTGAATCCACGTTTCACCCCAGCCGGCGATTGCCAATTATTATTTTACGGGATGCGTAACGACGCGTGTGAGTCGCCGAGTGGATGGGCATTAAAATTTTTGATGGTTTTGGTGATAAGTGACGGGAGGGAGGGGCTGAGGGGGGACCGTTTCCAGCTCGTCGATAGTCGCCGAGTGTAGCTGCGCTCTGTTTCTTTTAGGCTGAGCGGATCGATTATGAGGGGCCTCTACGCGTTTGCAGGTACGGTAGGCGGTACACGTTTTGTGGAGTGATTATCGATCGGTTTAACGGGATTGGGAAGTAAGGGGGATAAATAAGTCGGGCAGCCCGTAGCTGGCCCTAACCCAGGTCTAAGCTTAAGCTGAGCCCAAGCTAAGCCTAAGCCTAATCCTAACCTAAGTCTAAGCCTAGGCCCTAAGCCTAAGCCTAGCCTAAGCCTGGGCCTGGTTAAAAACTCGTTGCGAATGGATTAACGTTCGACACCTAGTCGACTGAGAAGGGTTGACTTTCGTGCTTGTCAATCCCTTTAAAAATGATCAGGCCTTGACCCCAATTCCCAAATTCTCTCTGCTAGCCTGCCCACCATGGTATCCTGTTTTCAGCCCTAATTGGCCTGCTGTGGGCGCAGGGCGGAGTGCCCGACCTCTGCGACGAGGTCCGTTTCCAGAGCTGCACCGTCAACCTCGGCGAGTTCTGGGGAGCCGAGTGAGTTTGACACATGAAGGCAATAAAAAACCCAAGAAAACTTAATCGACGATTTTAAAGGTGCCGGGAAGGCAAAGAAAATCGGAACTATCTAGAATAATGTTGGTTTTGCATTTTTCACTTCAAAAATCGGCCGAATCCCCTTGAAAATAAATCAAATAAGTTCCACTATTAATTTATTCTCTATTTGCTACACTCAAAAGCTTTCTAGAACCCAAAAATTTCGAATGTTGCAGCCCTAACGCCATCTGGGAGTCGCCAGCCCTGTTCGCCGAGACGATCAACCAGCGCTTCTTGGCCCCGTACGATTTGAGCAACCTGGTGAAGGTGTGCAAGTAAGAGGCGGGGGTTTAGTCATTCCAATTTGCTCCTTATTACAGTGGTCTGTCGCTGTTCTATCAATGCTTGTCGCAGAGGAACCTTGGGGCTTGTCTTGGACCCCTTGGATGGGTGGCCAGGAATCGGGCACCGATCATTGCTTATGCTTTCGATGGGATGCTGTCATCGCTACAGTTCCAGTGTGGACCGGGAATGAATTGTGGGTGGGAGAGAGAGAGAGAGAGGGAGAGAGAGTGTTGAGAGAGAGAGACAGATAGATAGTGAGCGAAAGAAAGAGCGAGAGAGAGTGAGAGAAAGAGTGAGAGAAAGAAAGCGAGAGAGTGAGAGAGAGTGTGAGACCGATAGATGGTGAGCGAAAGAGAGAGAAAGAGAGAGAGAGAGACAGCCACTGGGTGAGAGAGAGAACCAGTCGTATAGAAGCCATTTTCAGCCCTCATCTACGCTCCGAACGTAACCGCCTGCCTGCAACGCGTTACCGTCAACTATGACGCCCAGATCAAGGACTTCTACCGTAGCTTCGAGCTGAACGTCACCCACGACGTCAACAACGCGTGCACGTGCGTTTTTCAAGGGTTTTAGACTTTGGTGGCCAATATTCCGTTAAACCCAATCCTCAGCCCCAACTAATTTTTTTTCAGCTACGGCCAAACCCTCGTCAACGGCATCTCATCCATCTACGCCAGCGGACCGTGCCTTGCCTACAGGGTAGCGCTTTTTTGTGAAACCCCATAATTTTTCTTTTATTCCAGGGCCACGCCCAGTGGTACTCGTGCGAGATGACGAGGAACTACGTCTTCTCCCAGTTCCGCCACTGCCAACACCAGATCTCGTGCCCGAGTGGGTATTTTAAGGCTTGAGGCAGGCTAGCAGTGTTTCTTGGCCCAACTGGGCATAAATAAAAAAAATGAAACTACGTTCCCGAACCGTTTTTTCAGAGGACGTGACTTCGGAGACTGACTTCAGCAGCGTTGTTCGCCACGATGAGCACGGCAACCCCTCGTTCCTGCTCCCCGCGCATTGGGATAAGGTGTGGTAGAGCTCTTCCTATTTCTGATAATATCTCTCTCTCTCTCTCTCTCTCTCTCTCTTGCTTTCATTCTCTATTTCTAAATCTATCGCTTCTTTTTACATACGGTACCTTGCAGGACTCGTCGGGAAACTGGGTGATGGCGCCCGCCAAGTGGATCTAGACAAGCATCCCAAGGAGCCAAATTCCACTCTATGGCCTCTGAATCCTCCAGTCCAATATCCTACACCCCGATTACAGTACCCCAATCAACATAGCTCGCGCCTAATCCTTTCCACTCTAAATGTTGACCCCCAAATCGATTCCCATACCGTATAGGGCGGAGGCCAAGAGAAGATTTGAAATGTCAAAGCTCCCTCTTGTCTCTCCGCCCTAAAAGTCACTCCATTCGACCCACTACTAATTACGGTGTGGAATAAATCGTTGCAAGCAAGAACAAGGCGTGCTAGCAGAGAACTTTTGAGACGACAGACAGACGAAGAGAACCTTCTACGCTGATTTACGAGTTCTTATTGTCGAAAAACATACAATGTATTCTGGAAAATGGTGCTCATTCGAAAATAAAACCGATGGCGGGCAAGCGAGCAGGGAACCTTGGGGAATTTTCAGCTAGTTCTAGTTTCCCTTTATCATTAATGTGTGGTTATTGTAATTTCTCGTGATTCGTTGTGGGAAAAAGAAACAATTCATTTAGAAATAGAAATTCCGCGACGTTCCATTAGTCCGACATCCAGGGGCCGACGATGAGTTGTTTCTGGAAACGCGGCTAATTTTAAAGGACCTTATGGTTTTGCGAAAACCCTGGAAAAAGATAGATCTAGAATAATGAGCAGGAGCTTAAACCGGAGCATCAGCTTAAACCTAAGACTAAGCCTAAGCCTATGCCTAAGCTCCAGAAAATCCACACACCACTCCATCAACGAGCGTCCAATAATCCGGAATCTTGAAGTGCGCCACCCCGTCGACCATCTTGATGTGCTCGGCCTGGTATTCGGCCGCCTGGGGAGGGCCCATGTGGTCTGGAATTTGGAACGTAACGTAATGGAAAACATGGACTCACAATCACAAGTATTCCCGCAGTTCAGGGCTCGGTTGAGGCCGAATTTACGGGCACTCTCGCATGCCCACCACACATCAGCAGCTGACCCAGAACGGCAGGCGGTCGTGTTGAAGGGGGCCACGAAGCAATTCTCCCATTGGCCAAGGTAGCTGGAAAAGAGAGGGATGAAAGAGACAGAGCGAGAGGAAGAGAGAGAGAGAGAGAGTAGCACAAGAATCAGAAAGGTCCGATATGCCGATCCTGCTCTCGCGATCTCTCTGTCTCTCTCGGTATCACTCTCTCTCTCTCTCTCTCGATCTCTCTCATTCTCTCGTCTTCAAAACTCACGTGCAAGAATTCTGGGGATCATGAAGAACATTGTTGGTGAACGAGGTCAAGCATGCCTTCAGCGTATTCTGATACCCAGCAATCGTTCGCTGTACGCACGGCAGATTCTCGTGAAGCAACGCTAAAATTTTTCATGCTTAAGACAGGCTAGCAGGGATCATTCTGGAATTCTTAGCACAAACTGGTTAGCCCGGGTCCGCAGTTGAACGCATATTGGGCGAAGGTGCCGTCGATGCTGAAGGCCGATGTCGGGTCAGCTCCCTGAAAATTCCAGTTTCGGAGGGATACTATAGACAACCTGCTGGAGCAGATTCTGGAGGGAGAAGCAGAAGTAGTTGCCCTTCGGGTAGAGCATACCGTAGAAAGTGTCGAGTGCACTGAATTAGCCAATTGTTTCTGCTAGCTTGCTGCGAATTAGCCCCGATTGCCCAAATGTTCTCTGCTAGCTGGCCCTTAACCACTCGCTCGCAAATCTCAAAAAAATCCCTGCTAGCCTTCCGCTCCCCGACCTACTTGCAAACGTTGAGGATATTCTGGGTGCTGCCCGGGTTCTGTCCCCACTGGTCGAGCAGGAAGTAGTTGAAAATCGTGTAGTCTTTCCAGATACCCTAAAATAAAAATGTCTTGTATAAGATATTCTTTTAAAAATATAAATGAAGGTTAAAATGAATCGATAACCATTACCGTAGTATTCTGGAGTCCAATCTTGCTGGCCAGGGTCGCTGTGGCCGCATTTAGGTCAGTCGTGTAGCATGTATTCTGAGCCCAAGCGGCCGCCGCTGAAAAAATAATTATAAGCTTTTAAGGGGGCGATACCAACCAAAAACTACTAATTTAAGGGAGTAGGAAAAGCCAAAATCGATGGACTTCGAAAGTTCAAACGGTAACGGTAATTCCTGCGCGCCACGATAAGCGCTACGGTAAGCTACTTTACCTACGCGTTTCCGCTACTTACAAGAATCCCCGTATCGCCTTGCCGGCCCCTTTAAAACCCACCAATGGCTACGAGCAACACCACAGCACGCATCGTCACCGCCGTCCGTCGATAGTCGTCGTGCGTACACCTCTCACCTCACCACTCGTCCATCTTTCCCCTCCCTTATCAATGGCCCATTAAACGTGTCCCACCCGTTTTGGGACCTAGAAAATCGTTAACTCTCCTTCTCTCTGTCTCTCTCTCTGTCTCTCTCTCTCTCTCCAATCAGCGCCTCGCCCTCCTTTTTTATTGCCCACGCTTTTTAAGGGCGATGGCTGAAATCTGGACCGGAAAACATCATAGTGAAATTTAGGGCAAAGAGTTGGAAAGAAGATTTCATCTCACGCTCACTTTAGGGCCACGCCCACATTTGGAAAGATTTATTGGGAAAGTATCGATTTGAGGAGAAGGTTCTAGGCTTCGATCTGCTCGGCGGCGTTCTTTGTGTAGCGCTCCGAGTCGACGAGCTTCATCTTCTGCTCGGGCTGGACGTCGCCGAAGAATTGGTTGACTGGAAAAGGGAGATCGATTGAAGGTTAGGGAGCGAGGGAGCAAGAGAAAAATCTAAGCCTAAATTTAGCTAGAGAGAGAGAGAGAGCTAACAATTACCTTGACAGCTCTGCTTGCATCCCTCGTATCCGATGTGCGCTTGGCTACGGAACGACTCGCAGCCCCAGTACCTAAATAGCACCGATTCATATTTTTTTCTAGTTTAGTTATCTACATTTTTCCACTTCAAGAGCGCTAGTACGTTACACAACCACTTACATGACCTCGTCGCGGCAGTGGCGGAATGTTCCCTGATAGCACTCCATGCCGTCCTTGAAGAATTCGCACGCCTAAATTTCGTAATTAGCCTAGTTCCTGAGTTAAAAAGTTTAAAACCGTAAAAAAAAATTCCTTACAGGAGAAATGATGGCTACGGGGCAGTACAGTATGGTACATATCTTTTAAAAGAACGGTGAAGTCAACGTGCCCTGTATGGATTTCCCTGAGCGTTGATGTAGAAAGTTTGGAGGCACTTGTCGAGGGCGGCGCCCTGGTTCTTGTAGACCGACTGGATGCACGGCCAATTGTCGACGGCCGCTGGAAATTTGCGCATTAATGGATGTCTTCCAAAAGAAGCGCTGCTAGCTTGCCCTTATTTAATTTAAACTGTGAATTTTTAGGTTTAACGGAAAATCCCCAGAATCTCTGCTAGCCTACTCTACCAAAAGCTCTCTCTCTCTCTCTCTCTCTCTCTCTCTTTGCTCTCTCTCTCTCTCTCTTTCGCTTCTCTCTTTCGCTCTCTCTCTCTTCTATCTTGCTAATCAGTTTTTCAGAGTTTGGTTTTTAACGTTTCCTAAAGAAACCCTGCTAGCCTTCCCTTAAAACCTACGATAGAATCCGGCGGAGCACTGGTACGACACCTGAACCATCACGCCCACGTAGTAATACGTGTCGTACGGGGTCACGATCGACGAGTTCAGCGAGAGAAGCCTTAAAATAAAATTCTATGAAGCTCCAATAAAACTATTAATGCGCAAATTCCTTCAAATCTCCCACCAATTAGCGCTGAAGCAGTCCTGATAGCTGTAGCCGTCATCGCGGATGCATTGCATGAACGCATTGTAGGCGCTGAAAATACCGTAAGTCTAGGGTAATTGGGGCAAAAAATAGCAGAGAGGTAATATGTGAGGTTAAGCATGGTTTTTGAAGCTAAGCATATGACTAAGACTAAGCCTCAGATTAAGCCTAAGATCTCCGAATTGCTGGGTGTAAAAACGCCATAATAGTGGAACACTAGCAGAGATACTTAGCGAATTCAAAAGCCAAACTCACTTGCAAACCGAAACGATCCCAGGTGTCGTCGCGTCGAGCCCATTGATGTAGACGTTCTAAAAAGCGACCCGGATTTTTAACCTACCCTACCGTACCGTACCTGAATGGCGGCATGCAGATCCCGGGGCTTCTTCCAGTCGACGCTGGGGTCGGCGCCGATAATGCGGGCAAAGGTCTGCTGGCATTGGTCGAAGCGGATCGGGTCACATTTTTGGCCAAGTACTGTGGAGCTGGCTGGAAAAGGGGAATTTGATGGTGGTTACGGTAGTATCGGGTGTGGTTTCTTTTACGTGTTAACGGTAGGCTGTCTTCGATCCTGCCCTGCTAGAGAGCAAGAGAGGAGAGAGAGAGAGAGTGAGAGAGATAGAGAGACAGAGACACAGTGATAAAGAGCGATAGAGCCAGAGAAAGTGGGGGAGCATGAGAGTGAGCCAGAGCTACTGACAGCCCGTAAGAGAGTAGATGCTGCATCTTTATTTATCTTATGCATTTTAAAGATTTTCAACAGCCCATTTAATAACACGTACAACTCGAAACCCTCACCCAACAATGCCGACGCAACGATCAGCAACAACATGACGATCTTCTGCCCAAAAATGCGCCCACGAATTAATAGCGGGTAATAAATTAGAGCCTCCGACACGTCAACAGGAGCCCCCTTCCCCTTCCCCCGCGGGCTTATCGCCCCTGAAATGCCACGGTGGGGGCTCCCGTATCCACAGATGGCCCATTCCCAGCAGAGTACTACTCCCGAAAATCGGCGACGGGATCGATCGGCAATTACATGGCAGGACACGATTTTTGGGGTACGGTAGTTGGCAGATTTCGAAGTAGACTTAAGTCTAAGCCTAAGCCGTTTAAGCCTAAGCCTAAGCCTAAACTTGCCCAAGGCTAAACCGCCTAAGCCTAGGCCAAACCTAACCTAAGCCCAAGCATCAGCCTAAGCATAAGTGTTCCTCATTATTCTTCGCCCCTTTCGCCAAAAAATCAGTGTAGATCTTGCTACGGTGACTTTGGTAATTTCCACGCTTCGGAAGCTTATCTCATCCCGCCCAGCCACACCCTTCCCGCCCGATTCCAGGGCCAGAACTGTGCTCCACATCTCCTGGTGACGCGACTTTATTCGGGGCATAAAAAACGAGCAAGAGAGATGGAGTTCGAGAGAGAAAGAGGGGGAGAACGGAAAATTAGGTTTTCGATCAATTCTCTCATCCGTGGTTGACCATGCAGCGGAGGCCGTAGCAGGTCTGGGTGAAGGCCACGCGGAACTCCTCACAACCCCACCAGCCCGACTAAAAAAGAGTTATTGAATCGTGCGTAAAAATACATTGAAAACCGAACAAAAAAACAGCTAAAGGTACCATGGAAGTGGTTTTAAAAACCGGTCGCATTAATAGACTAACCTCAGCCGTCTGGCACCCAGCTTGGTAAGCAGCATTCAGGCACGAGTCGGCTTGATCAACAGCTCTAAAATGTTCTCTCTTTTTCTCTTTTTCTCTCTCTTCACTCTCTCTCTCTCCTTTCGCTCGCTCTGTGACCTCCAGGTATTTGCCATTTTCTCCCGCCCTCCTCTCCCATAAGTCACCCGTAACTCTTGTCTCTCTTGTTCTCTCTCTCTCTCTCTCTCTCTCTATCGCTCTCTCCCTCTCTCTCTCTCCCTCTCTCTCTTTCACTCACGTGCACAGCTTGCTGGGGTCCTGGACGACGGTCGAGTTGAACTGGCTGGCGCATGCCTGAATTCCCTGCGTCGTCTTGAGGCTGGTCATGCAGTAGTAGTCCTTTAGCACTTCTGAAAATCGGCAGAGTTACGGTATTTTGGGTTCTTAAAACACCCACCCTCAAATCCAGCGTTGCACATGAATTGGAGCTGGTGGTAGATCTGGACGTAGGTGTAAGCCTGGAATATTTGATTCGTCTCTCTATTTCTCTCGCGCTCGCTCGCTCTCTCTCTTCTCTCTCTCTTTCTCTCTCACCTCCCTAAAATCGGCATCCTTTGTCCGAATGATACGGTAGAGATCCATGCAAGAATAGTAGGAGGTGCCGAGGCATTGGTAGAAAGCCATGTTGTCGTTGCAGACGGTGAAGACGGACGAGATATTGGTGGAGAGGACAGCGTTAATTCCCTAAAAAATGCACATCTTCAGCAATCGCTTTCTCTCTCTCTTTTTTTTTTTTTTTTTTTTTTTTTCTCTCTCTCTCAATTCCAAAATTCCATACCACAGCGATCTGATCGGCCTGACGCCAGGTGAGGCTTGTGTCGATTCCGAGCCGTTGGTTGAAAGCGTACTAAACGGATTCGATTGGGTTCAAATATAGAAACAAAGTCAACGCCAGGCATACGGCGAAGTCAAGCTAAAACGAAGCCAACACCAAGCCTAAGCCTCAGCTTAAGCCCAACGCCTCCGATACCTGACAACTATTCCAGGTAGTATCGATGCAATTCGTCACAACAATCGCGTCATTGCTCCCCTTTTCGGCCTTTGCGGCGACTTCCGGCATTTGCCGCGAATAGTCGGCAATCTGAAGCTCAGTATTGAAGCTTCACTTACTCTTACTTTCTTTCTCTCTCGCTCTTTCTCTCTCTCTCTCTCTCTCTCTCTCTCTCTTTCTATAGCTAAGTTTGAATCCTTACAAAGCTGATGACTTCATCACTGAGGTTCAGAATATCCGTGTTCAGCAGCCCGCTGGTCAGCGTGGCCAAAAGGGCCAATACCACCAGGTTACGCATAGCCCTAAAATTATCATCATTTAGGTTTGACTACAGGATATAAATAAATCGATCAAACATGAAAGGAAGGAACAAGGAAAAAAACAAAATACAATTTGCCGTATACGAGAAAAATAATTTTTTTTCTAAACATTTTCGACTCAAGAAATGATAGGGAAAACGGGAAAATACCGACAGGAGATTATTTTGACAAGCCAAAATCCCGATCTGCAAAATAGCTGTTCAAAAAGGGCCGTTAAAATTAAACTCACCTTCAAAAAACCGTCCAGAATGTGCGGGATTTATCCGTCGGGATTTTGGCTTTCGGGATTTTATCTGTCGGGATTTTGGCTGTCGGTATTTTTACCGTCGGGAGTTTAAGAATTCCGGCATGAAATTGGCTAAAGGCCGTAGCAAGTCCACTTCAAAACCTTATAATTCCAGGACTACAAAATACACCCATTGACGGCTTGTAAATACTATCAAAATCAATAGTAAAACGGTGATTTTGTGGATGGGTGATGGGTTGGCATAGCTGGACACCGACACACTATCACCGCTCCAATAAAGGAGAGCCATTAAATGGGACGGTGCCACCTCGTTATGACTCTTTTCTCCCAGCCAGCCACCCTGTCCAAGCGTTTCAATGCGAAGGAAGGGACCAGAAAAGTGCTTTCCTGATTTTTCGTGACTCAGAGATTACACCGTAAATAGCATTAAAATTTATCCGCAAAATAGTCCGGTAAAAGAGAATCGAAACGGTTAGTTGTTGGTCATGCGCTTCTCGATGCGGCGGACACGGTCGGCGAGGAAGTCGAGTTTGTCTGAAAAATCCAACAATCAAGAGAGTGGGAGAGAATGCGAGAAAGAGCGCGAGCGAGAGAAGCAGAGAGAGAGAGAGAGAGAGAGAGAAAGCATGCGAAATCGACCTACTTTGAGAAACATGCTGCGTCTGGGCCAGCTTTTCGCCATGCGACAGGTACTTGTTCAGCGAGGAGGGCTAGAAAAAGGTTAGCTTATGAGCTTGGCATGAGCTTCATTTTTCTTTTCATCCCCTCTAACTTTAAATTTAAACTACATCTAAAAACCCAAGAAAAACCTCACCTGCGGCGCCAGGAAATGGTTGAACGCGCACAGATTCTCCGGGCACGACTGGTCGAGGTTCAGCGAGATTCGCACCCGCTCGCACTCCCACCAACCGGCCTGAAAAGTTCGGTGTGTATTTTGTGTCCTATCGAGGTGCTGAATTTTCACACTTTCTTATGTACACGACATCCAACCACAAAAACACCCACATCAGCTCCGCAACCAACAAAGTAGGGTGCTCGGGCACAGTTGGAGAAATCGACGGAAGCCTGGCAGACGATGGTTGGGTCCTAAAACAGAAAATACAGACCTGAATAACAGAAAATAATTTAACAACTCATTAACGCATTATAATTATAAATATTTTTATCTATAAACTATAAATTAACTATAAATATTAAATCCATTATTATCAATTAAAAGATTCAAAATGATCTCCCCCACCTTCTGCGTGGCGTTGTGGAAAGCGTCCTGGCATTGGGCGTACATATCTTTTTGGGACTTCTGGATCTGCAGAATACAGTCCCAGTTTTGAGTGGTTTCTGGAAAAGTTGGTTTCTCCCTCGCCCTCTCTCTCGCTCTCTCCTCTCTCTATCTCTCACTCTCGCTCTCTCACTCTCCCCCCCCCCCCCCCCCCCCCCCCCCCCCCCCCAAAAACCCACGCAAAAATCCGCCATTGCACTGGAATTCGAGCTCTCGCATCACGCCAATGTACCGCCACGCGTCGCGCAGGCTCTGCCCCTTGGAGAGGAACTTTGTCGGCTGCATACACGCCCTAAACCTCTTCTCAAAAAAGCCATATTTTGATCTATTTGTATACATTCAATCTTGTCATTTTAAATCTCCGACAGCCTTAAAACCTACATGTAAGACGAGCCAAGGCACTGCTGGAAATAGGTGCGCGCCGTGCAGAGCTTCAGAATGCCGGAGATGCCCTGAAAACGGTCGATTAAACTATTATAATTCCATAAATACTTGATTATTTGAATTTATATTTATGGTGTTATTTTACTAATACCTTTGAAATGGAAGGCTTGTCGGGAAACTCAAAAAATTACGCCGGTCGGGGGTCGAACCCAGGCTTTACACCTAGTAAAAAAAAGCTTTTTAATAGGCTTTACTAACAATTAAATCAATTTTCGGAGCTTTTGCAATAACGGGGGGTAGGGGCCGTACTAGTCGAACGTTGACTTAGTAAAAAAATCGCTTAGAAACACTACCCCCGAGGAATTTTGGCAAAGTCGATTCTCTCCAACCCCCCGTTAATGCAAAAGCACCTAAAATAACGCCTTTTAAACCGATCTTGAAGCCTGACCTGCTCGTAGAAGCCCTGAATGAGGTGGATGAGAACGGTGGGGTTGGTCCAGTCGGCATCACTCGTAATGTTCAGATACCAGTTGAAGCTGTTCTGGCACTGGAGCAGCTGCTTGTCAATGCACACTTGGGCGTCGTTTGAGCCGAGATGCGCCTGCATGAACTCCTCGGGCAGGTCGGCCGGCTCGACGAAGCTGATCGACTCGGGCAAGGCCAAGCATAGCGGCGCGGCTAAAGTGTTTTATTGTTTTTATGGATGAAAGGTGACTAAATCGTAAAATTTAAGCTGAAAACGCGCTACGACTAGCGTGTAAGTTGGTTTGTGGCGTTTCCAGGAATGGCCTACGCCTAGCTCCCCTGGAGACCCCGAATTTGTGCTTTCACTGAGGACCGTCGGTTCACGAAATTTTTGGTTTTTATTGAGCTTTTTTTAATTTTGCTGTTTTTTTAGTTTTTTTTTACCTTTTGAAGCCAAGTTTTTCACGTTGTATTTATGGATTTTGCTTACGGAAAAACGGCATTTAGCGCTTTAAGACGGATTTAAACGACGCGCCCTGGATATCACCTTTTCTAGAACCCTTCAAAACATACCTGCGCGTCGATTTTAACAAATTCAACCCCCTAAAAATCGATACCTGCGACGAGAAGCAGTAGAAGGTGTTTCATGGCCGTCGACGTGGTGCGGTGTCTCCAACAGCCAAAAGACAGGGCCACTCCACGCCCTCACCTCGTAAATTATCAGCTCTTCCCTCCCCATTACCCGGTGCCACGACTTCAAAACTGATATCACCCCCGGGCTTCTGTTTCTTCTCTACCATTTCAAAGGTGGGGGCTACCGAAAAATGGGAATAGAAAAATTACAGGCGCTTTAGCTTTTTAATTTTCTGATTGTTTAGTTTAACTTTAGAAACTGCAATTTTCTATTCAAAACGGAGCGCTCCATGCATGCATTAAGCGAGTAACGGCGATTTCACAGCCAATTTTTCGATACTTTATTCACTACAAAATAGCAAAAATTTTTTTAGTGTCCGTAAGGATCCGTCTTGCAGACGAACGCCTCGTAGTTGTGCCCGTTGTTCGTTGGGGGTTCGTCTGGAATTTGATAAGAATTATATCTTTAATTAATTCAAAAATCGTGACTTTCTTTGATTTCCACTTTTCAACCTACTCGAGATAAACCAGGATGAGTCGTGGCACGCGCCGCAGCCGCTGCCCCGCTGGTGGGCGGCCATCTGAAAGTTTTTGTCATAACCTGAGTTTCAGAATCGTTCCCAAAAAATCTCTGCTAGCTTACGATCGAGAGAGTTTTGGCAGTTTTCTTATTAAAAGTAGGTTCTCTCGTCCAAAACATGAAGATTCTACAAAAATTTGAGCAAAAATACAAAAATATGGATTTTTCGACAAAAGTGCTAATTTTTAAAAAATCTCAAATTATTAATATTTTCTGTTTTAAGGGTAGTTTTGTTACGTTAAATATAGCTACTGCGAAAGAGAAAAAATAAAGCCTTTAAACACTAACCACAACAGTGCTACCATGAGCCCCAGTATGCTCGCACCAGCCGTAGGTGAAGTCTTCCGGAGTGCCGTCCGTCCACTGGACGCCCTCTACAAAAAATACAGCATAATCATACAATAAAAATATTATTAATTGAGGTTTGTTATAACCCACGGCCCTTATTGTAGATACCGCCCAGCAGCGTCTCGCCCAGCTTCTGACCATGAGGCCCGGTGCCGCATCGTGACCAGACCAAGCCTAAAGCGAAAGTGAAAGCGGTGTGGTGAAACTACAAACTAGAGATAAAGTTCTGCTCCTCGATCGAGTGGATGGAGGCCAGGTTTCCGTTGCGTACACCTTGGCAATATTTTTGTGAATCTTGGAAGTTGCCGCCGTTGCCTTTCTAAAATGACTTTCACAATATAAAACCTTCAAATAATGTATAAACCTTGAAAACACTATACTGGAGCTTGAAATAGCAAAAATTAATTGAAATGACAGCCTTCGCTTCATAACCTACGTAATAACACGTGTTCGTGTAGTTGAACAACTGCCAGCCGTCGGGGCAGCCTAAAAAAGCATTAATTATCTATAACGGATCTTTTAACGGATTCAGCGCCCCAAAAATTACTTGCCAAACTTGACGGAGCAGGCATAGTCGTACTCCTGAGTACAGTCGACATCCTCCCATTGCTGCGTCGTCACGTCCACCACGGCGCACAGCCCGTTGCCAGCAGGGGCTGAATGAAAAATGAAACAACTTACAATCACTATTTTAAAAGAAGTATCAACATTGAGGTAATTTCCGCTTACTCGTCCCATTCGACCATGCCCGGTAATCGTAAATCGACGCGTCCGTCCAGCCCCAATCTTGCGTCTGCTGCGTCTTCCGCGACAGCCCGATGAAGAATTTTTTCGTGGTGATGCCTACAAACCATCAATCTCCAAGGGATTACGTTCTCCTTTTTTACGGAAAACTGTTATCAAATATTTTTAAAAACCTAAAAGTTTCATTTTTTAAACCATTTTTTCATACATTTTTGGCCGCAAAGTCTAATTTTTTCGAATTTTGGGGTTTTTTAATGAAAGTTCCTTGTCTCAAACGGCCGCAACTTGTTATTAAAATTGCTTTTAAATTTAAGTTTTCGGCGCCTACGGAAATCGAGAAAGGCAAGGGGCAAATGGAAATATAGGAAAAATCCCCCCCTCCCCCGCTAACGAACCGGAACCGGAAATTACAAGTTAAAACCTACGAGCCTGGGCATACGAGGCGACCAGCGAGTTCTCGAAAACGTTGTGAATCGACGCCAGATGGCCACCGGCTTTCTGGCAGGCCGCTTCGGCGTCGGCAAACAAAGAAGTGCTGCCTGAAAAGAAGTAAAACTAATATCACGAAAATCAGTATGGTTACCTCCAGTATTAAACGAGACGCACGACTGCAGCGGGGCCACGTAGAAATAGTTGTTGGGGCATTGTGCACGTGCCAACTCGGCGACCAGGCCAAACACGACAAGTTGCAACCAACGGGTCATGCTTTTGTTTCGTGAAAGCACCCAGAAGCCGGCGTACTTTGAAAAATGGTCCAGAACAAAGCAGACTGCGCTTTATCTGCGGTAATGGGCAATAAAATGTGTGCTGCTTTTATGGCCCAATTGGCCCGGGTGAAGCAGATCCGCGTTCAGAGATTTGGGGGATGATTCCGGAGTCGTTGTTTGCACTTTGAAACTTTGCGGGGGCACCTGTGAAGCACGTAAAATATGATTCCGAGGTCAAGGTACCATAGTTTGTTGCAATATCTCCTGCCCGGCCTACAACTCTTGTATCACGGCTCCCCCGTGTCCTACAAGTGTGTGAAATATGCCAAACTGTTCGTCTTGCTCTGGCGAGGATTTCGGTATACTTTACAGCCACGTTGCACAGCCGGGAGCCGAGATACGCGGAAAAGCCACAGCTTGGCCGACTTTTTCCAATTTTACGTCATAGAGCGAAAAGGCTGAACCACGTTGTCAATTTTATGGCCATCATTTCACTTGAAATCTGGCCAAAAAGTGACAATTCTTTGTTTCCTTCTCCACAGCTTCTTCCATTTTGTGTCTCTTCCCCCTTCAGTCCTTTATCAGTATTTCTGTAGGCCGTCTCGCGACGTGCAACGCTTCAAGCACCACAGCACTTGATTTGCTTTGCAGCAATATTTATTCAGCCCTCCGAGATCCGGGCGAATGCTGGGGGCTATGGCTGCGAGATAGGGGGGATAGAGATCACTCCTTGACGATGGCCTCGGCCTCCTCGATCACCGGGCCACAGTCGGTGCCGGGGCCGCAGTCGGCGCCGCCCGCCATCTTCACGGCGGCCTGGAGAAAGGTGAGATGATGTAACTTTATGCTTGCACCTTGACGCCATGCTGAGAATAGGCGTCGCGGATCTTGCGCAGATCCGTGGAGACGACCTTAGCCTCGCGGTTCAGCGGGCGCACGACGGCAAAGTCCAGGACGCCCTGAAAAATTATTGCCGATCTCAAAAAGCTTCCAACCTTGAGCCCATCGCGCTCGTAGTGCTCCTTGGCCTGCCCCAACTCGGTGCGCATTTTGTCGACGAAAGCGTCACCAATGATGTTCTGAAAGAAAGAGTTAAAAAGTTTCGTTTAAGAATTGTGATAGTAGCTTGTAAAGTATACTAAAATATTCCTCAGGCGAAGACGAATATTTTGGTATGCTTTACAGTTCGTAGCACAAAGGGGCCCGATACCAAAAGTCAATGCCGGCTTGGCAAACTCTTACCCTCAACTGGCGAACGAGGATATTCTCGCGATCCTCCTCAGGGTTTCGCTGCTCCTCCTCGTCCTGGGGTGCAGCCAGTCGCTTGGCGCGAATGTGGCTTGGCTTGTACGACTCCAGGAAACGCTTGACGCGGTTCTCGGGAGTGTCGAGCGCGGCCAGCTCCTTCTCCAGGTACTTCGACGTCTCCTTCACAAAGAGCTAAACTTGTACAGTTTCATAGGAAGGCAACGTATTGCCTCTTCGAAGGCCTTGCTCTTGAAGTAAGCAATCTCATCAGGCGTCGGGCCATCCTTAGCGCGCTTGCGGCGGACCGGGGGTTGGGGTGCGTCTGTGTTCAGCTTGAACTTGGTGTACTGGGTGAGCAGCCGGTCGAAGGTGTGCTCGACGGCCTCCTTCACCATCTTCTTGTACGCCTCGTCGTCGGCCACCTATAGGAAGGATACTTATCAACGAAGAAACGCTGACATTAGGTGACGGTTTGTGCTGGGAGACCATCTCGGAGAAGGGCTCCGCCGTCAGGATGTGCTCGATCGCTTGGACGTCGAAGGCCATGGCTGGAAAAAGCTGGTAAGTCTAGTTTACCTATCTAGAATGGCTTTTCTTTGCGATAGAGGGTAGGAACGTACATCAAAAGGTTACCCTTGATGAAATTTGAGTCGAAAAAATAGCTCAAGAAATGAGATCGAAACTCCAAATTTCACCAGACTTTGTGCCAGAAAATAATCAGCCTTCTAACAATCAAACTCACCATAACGCTGGTTAACCACATCGGGGAATGGGAACAGCTCCGGATCCTTCAACATCTCGATTTGCAGATCACGGTCGGCCTGGGACTTCTTGTGCTGGGCGTAGACGAGGCTGCCGAACAGCAGCGAAAGGACGAAGGCGCGCATCTTTTTCGGTGAACCGTTCCAGGTATGTCGGTGTAGGAAATGATCTCATTGCCGACCCCCATCGAGCACTTCCGACCCCACTTCCGGCCCAACTGCCATGCTAATTGCAAAAATACATTGAAATCACCGGCAAATGTATGCAAAACTATAAATGTATATTTGTTTTTATTACTCTGCCCGTGCACGTGATCACAAGTTGGGAGAACAGACAACACAATCGAATCGCCGGGCCGATTATTTTTGCTCATCGTCGCTCATGGCTTCATCGTCAAGCTCGGGCATGCCGAACCTAAAGCAAGGAAAAAAATTAGGGAAAGAAAGACACTTTCGACCTTAATATTGCCGCGCAACCGGTTAATAATGCTAGCTGCTCGCCGCTGACGTGCATCGAGGAGAAGATCAGGACGGTTGCATTCTAAATTCAATAAATTGAAGCATAGAAAGGAATATACATTTTCTCGCGCACTTTCCACCAATTTGATGTATTTTTTTCGTGTGGCGATATCTTGAGACCGGAAGAGGGAGTCGGCCAGCATCAATGTTTCGATTGCGTTTTCCTCGTTTGCTTTGAGTACGTGCCTGGAAACAAATTGCTGAAAGGTGATGGACACAAAACGCACTTGTAGCCATAATACGCGCGGTCAGGATCGTTGGCCATCAAATCGAAGAATTGTTTTAACGCTTTCACTTCGCCTTGTGCCTGCAAAATGTTATCAAGGCTCGACGATCCGCGTTACCTTTGTCTCTGCCAACCGGGCGGCAACTTTCGTGTCTTCAAGTACTTCTTTCAGGGCATGCTTGAAGCCGCTAGATGCGTGCGCCAAGACAAATTTGCCCTAAAAAGAAGTTAAAAAAGTTGAAAGAAATTACCTTTTGCTCCCCGGTAAATTTCTTGCCTTGGCCATCAGCAAAATTGATGAGATGTGTCAAGAATTGTTGATTCAAAAAGCCGCGAGCAGCTATTAAACAGCATTTGATCACCTATGTTGGAAATAAAATAATATGCAGGAGAAGCTTGCCTTAAAATCAACATATTTCAGAAACGCAGCTGCCAAAGCGTCAAAGAATCTTTTCAATCCCTTCTCGTGCTGTGATGTGTAATCTTTTCTTTTTCGAGGGATCTAAACAGAAGTCTCCACCAAAATTATCAACCTACCTGCATATCAATCTTTGCTCTTACTAGAGTCATGGCTGGTGTGAGCAAGCAGACATGTGCCAATCCCTCGTGGAGTACAACCGCCGCGACATCAGCTTGTGTGGCCGGATCCAGAGCTTCTTGTAGTCGCTCTAGAAACAGAGATAAAAACTAACAAGGGAACCACAAGTTGGCACGGTGGAATTTCGAAAAACGCTTGCGGCTACCCCTAGGTTTTCGACTATGGCGATTCCAACGCGCTAGTCAGAATTAGCTAAATCGACCTGTGGACAGAGATACAGCACTTCCGGAAAATGGTCAATTTACATTCGGAGGAATTAGCATTCACTTCAGGGTTTATGAGGGCTTCCCATCTCAGAAGAATCACCGGTTGAATGACCGGGTGGTAAGCGGCTAGCTTGTTAGAATACTGACCACGGTTCGAATCCGTTCACGACTTTTTTATTTTGCTTTTTGGACGGAAGTTTCGAATTTTTTTCACATAGTAAAGCTTTTATTCGTTTCTGATGACGCCGATTCCTGCAAAAACGTTTTGAAATTGTATCTTTCATGCGACAGCCCCTTTCAAACGAACGAGTAGCTTTTAAGAAGCTTGTAGTTTTGCTCAAGGTTCCGTCCAAAAGCAAAACAAAAAAGTCGTGAACGGATTCGAACCGTGGTCAGTATTCTAACAAGCTAGCCGCTTACCACCCGGTCATTCAACCGGTGATTCTTCTGAGACGGGAAGCCCTCATAAACCCTGAGGTGAATGCTAATTCCTCCGAATGTAAATTGACCATTTTCCGGAAGTGCTGTATCTCTGTCCACAGGTCGATTTAGCTAATTCTGACTAGCGCGTTGGAATCGCCATAGTCGAAAACCTAGGGGTAGCCGCGAGCGTTTTTCGAAATTCCACCGTGACAACTTGTGGTTCCCTTGTAAGGTAAGAGTTTACTTTACCCCCCACAGCCGAAGGGTCTCAAAGTTGTCGGTATTTTCGCTTATTTTGTCGGGATTTTTGCAACGCCATTCGATAGAGCGTCGAAAAATATACTAAGAGTTTTAATTTGAGCCTACAATAATGTAAAATAAAAAAGCTATAGCCAAAAACTTCCGGCTTCGGGGGGGTAAAGTAAACCGTAGCCAAAACTAATATGCCCAATCTTACCGATATCCATGAGGTCCCATTCGTCCTTTGTCAATTTGAATTTTCTGCCCGGCTCCAGGTCGAGGGTGTGATATTGCCCCAGTTTCACTTGCTCATTCTCTTCCAAATTTTTGCCCTAAAAAGAATAAAGGTTTACGATGGTTTTACAAACCTTCAAGTGCAAGGCCGACTCTCCCGGATCATAGTCTATCGTCTCAATTGCAATGGTGAGCCTCAAGATCACACGTTGCGCCATCGTCGAACCGGTGTTCGATTCGCTGACCACCTAAAAAAAGATTAAAAAAGATTAGTTACATTTTTAGGGGTACCTTGCGCATTGTTTTGCTCTGAACAGAGTCGCCGACGCGAATCAAATTGTATAGGTGCCACATATCTTCAGCTTCTTCCGGGATCAGCGTTACCCATCTTAAGAAAAGTTATTATAAAGGTTTATAAGCCTACCCAAGCTCCCCTTTGTGTGGTAATCGTCCGAGGAGCTTCATCGTGGCTCCTGGAATAGAAATCTTAATAAGATTATCACATTACAACCAGAGGAGAAAATTTTAGTGAGATTAAAACGTCACAATTTATTCAGAACATCTGCAAGTTTTTGAAGTTTTTAGAGGATCTAAATTGTTATAAAAGCAACGAATTACACAATATTGGCCAAAATGCAAGACAAAAAGGCTGCGATCTGTCTGCGCCCTCCCCAAATCCCCGCTCACTCGCCGGTCTGTCCCCCGAATTCCATCGCGTAGCCCCCAGTCCAGGTCGCGCAAAATCCACCGCAATTATTGATGCCGCCGGAAAAAATAATAGTAATGGCAATCCGTAACCTATACATCACTTTGCATTTTCAAGGCGTCAATAAAAATGTATTTATCAAGCCAAATCAATTCGCTAAAGCTGACTAGCACCCAGAAAATCAAGCTCCAGAAAGGCCGATACAAGAATGGGGGAATAAAATAAACAATTATAAAAATGAAACGATTATAACCAAGAACAAAGAATTGGGAAGTGAATTGCTGCAAAAGGTTGAGCCACTCGGGTTTGGGGTGGGGGGAGGCGATCAGTAGTTGCGGACGATGCTCTGGAAGTGAGAAAAATTGATATATCCAACCAAAATAGAATCCATACCTCGACCATAAAATTATTGTTGTATTGCCGGTTGGTGTCTTGGAAGCGGATATCTTTGTTGGGGAGCATCTAGGGGTTGTATTAAAGTATTTCAGCAGCAACTCAGTTGGCCAGATACTTTCGTGTCACGAGACTTTCTGGTGTCACATTGGTGAGCCGCCGATTTTTGGTGACACAATGGTTTTGGGCTTCGTGTCACCATGGATGAAGGGTTGGTGACACAATGGTATGAATTCTCCGTGACACACTGGTGTCAAGTCTGGTATCACCATCGTGAGGACCAAGTCTCGTGTCACCAGGCCACTTTTTCGGTGTCACCATTCTACGAGTGTTGGTGACACCATGGTGTGAAATCTCGGTGACGCCATAGTACAGGGTCAGTGTCACAGCTGTTTCAGGGTCCGTGGCACAATCGTACAAAATCATGGTGACACCAGGGTGTGGGCCCGGTGTCACCATAGTGTGGCTGGAGATTGCCTCGATTTGTAATTAAATAAAATATATTTATTTTAATTATTTTAAGCATAGAAACACTATGAAATCGCTATAAACAAAATAAGTTGAATTTTTGTAAAGAACCGAGTCGATCAATTCCGAGTATTTCAATTAAATATACATCTAAAGCCTCGGAAAATTTCGAAAATTTTAGGTTTGGTTGAAATTTTATTTTTAATTTTTATTACATGGCGGCGTTTGTATATAAATACATACGCTGAAATCAACCTGTTACTATCAATACTGCCAAAACTGATAGCTGGGTAAAATGATCCTTAATATCATGAGAAAGTAAATAAATCGAATTATATGTTTATAGGATAAAATATTATTATTAACGTAAAATAGCGTATAGCAAGCTTTTTTAAGGGCCGCTCCATAGTTTTTGATGTTTGGTGACACATTGGTACGGCTAGGTACGCGACACTACTCAGTCCACTGCTACCACGTGCGCCCTTCGCATTTGAAAATGCATCGGCTGGCTCAAATTTTCTAAGTTTTCAACGTTGAAACAATAAATATGATAAAACTTTGTAGTTTACAAGGTTAAAACCTTGATATCTTTGATATTAATGTATATTGCGAGGTTTAGGCGATATTTGTTTAGAAAACCACTCCCGAAGGCGCCGGATTCGATGGTAAAAGGTGCGTGTTTGGTGTTTTTGTGATACTTATTTGTTTCTAGGTAACCTTCGCAGCTCGAATGCTGCTCCTGGATGATTGAAGACCAGAATTACGTCCGGAGATGGCTTCTTTGGCGAGGTTTGTGTTTAGTTTCTCCGGTTTTGGCTTCCGCACTTCGTTTACTTTGTTTCAATGTCAGTGACAAAGCCACGGGCGCTGCAGTTTGTCAAATTAGAAGGTTTCGTTGAATTCTCTGCTATAAAACTTCTGTTATCTTCCCTTTTCAGTTTTGTGCTTGCCCGGAATGGATGGCTTCACGATGCTAGTGCTGCCTGTATGTTTCTCTTTGTCTTTTGAGCCTTTTTTAGGTGTTCAGCAAGGATCAGCGTCGAATTTCCGATGGGCTGATTTACACGATGACGGTGCTCTATGGGTGTTTTGGTAGCCCGGTAATTCCTGTCTTTGGTACACTTTTTCACAAATTCAGTTTAGATGGCACGCTGGGACAACGTTGCTCGGCGCATATACCTCTGTACATCTTGGGTAGCTTGGTATTAGCTTTTCCTTGTGTTTATGATCTGGAATTAAGGTTGATCTGTGCGCACGCTATCGACGTCGATGGCTGATGTTGGAGCTGTAACGCGGAATTATGCTGTCTTTGAAAAGTATGGGTTTTAACACTTTAAGTGCTAGTTCGCTTGGCTTCTATAGTCTATAGTTTACCGCGCTGCTAGTTTTTCATCACAAAATTTGATTATTTTAAAAAACTGCCGTTTTGAGCCTGTTTTTGTCACTTTTGCTACATTTTTAATAAAAAAGTAAACTTTTCCCAACCTTTGCAGTCTACAATATGATTCAATTGACGGCTCTTCGCAACTTAAGAAAATTTAACTTGCTGCCCCGCTAAAAGGCCGCATTAAATCCCTACTTTCACAATATTTTGACGTTTTATTTTAGACGAGCTTCTTCTGATGTGGCGTCGCTGATGACGTCGACTACATTCCTGGGTTTGGTATTACCTTAGAATGGAAATTATCCGTAATTTTAGGCAGAGGGCGATCTTCTTCATTCAATGAAAAGTGAAAGCGAATTGGGCGATGAATCACACTCTAAAGGTTCGCGTTTTTTGACCCATTTATGGTTTTGTGTTTTGAACCCTTTAGGAAACTGAAACTATTGCGAGATTGGTTAACAAAAGTTCGCCATTTTTTTGTTTATTAAGGGCAAAAACACTTGCGCCGGATGAAAAGGCACCACGCCTAAAATCAAAATAAATCAGCGTCTGGTTTTACAAAACCTTATTCATTAATCTGGTACTGTTCTATTTTGCAGGGAGCAAAAAATTCGCTCGGAATATCAGGCTACGTTTTACTTTTTTCCGTTACGTACGCTACGTTTTTCCAAGTTCTTTTGATGCCATTTGATAACTTATCGAAAAAAAGCTAAATTTTTGAATTGCGCGTCAAAATATCTTTTTTTATAGCAAAATTTAGAAACAAATAAAACTACTGTCTTAAAACTTATTTGGGAAGCTAATTTTCGTCATTTTGTAGGCGCCTGTTAATGTAGCGTCGAAAAATATCAAGAGTTTTTTATTTTAGCTCAAAATGACGTAAAGTAACGCCAGAAATCATCATAGCGATTATTTCCCTGGGCGAAATAGAACAGTACCATTGATTATCGTATATAATCTTATTTTAAGTAATGAATTGGTAACGAATGAGTCTAAGTTATATTTAGACATGGCCATCATTGCGTGATCATGGAGTTCGATATTGCTGCTTGGTAAAGCTATGGCGAAGATAACAAGGAAATGTTACAGGTAAAGTTTCAGAGCGAATGGAGCTCTAAGGTATGTTTTTTTTCCTTTTTTTTGGCAAAGTTTTGCTCTAAAGATGTAATTTTCACAAAGTTATTCCCCGTAGGACTTATTAGGGACTGGTATATTATAATAAAACATTTTAAACGAGTAGTTTACGTAATTTCATAGTTTATATATAAATTCCAGTATATTTCCTATTACGGGAATATACTGGAAAACCTAAGCCAATTATTATGTAAAACCATGGTGACACCAAGCCCACACCCTGGTGATACCGAACCCACACCCTGGTGACACCGGGCCCACACCCATGTGTCACCAGGGGGCGTACATTCGTGCGCTTCCCGTGTCACTTACAACTTTTGGTACAGTGACACGGATGTGCGAAATCTTGGTGACACAAAAGTATATGGCCAACTGAGAAGGAAAACAAATTTTTGTTTTTTTTTTCCGTCTATACCTACTGGTTGATAATAAATAATGTGTTTTTGTAATGTTTTTAGTACTTTCGGATTGCTAGAAAGTTATAGAAATTTTTTAAACATTGAAAATTCGAAAATTTTGACCGTTTGTTGGTCATTTTTCATTTTTCACACATTTTTGGCCAAAAACTAAACAATTTTCGAAAGGTTCCTGGGTATTTTTATGAGTTTTTTATATCTAAAAGCTGTGAATAATTGCTGGGAAATTTATTTCCCCTTGCTGAACGCCCGCCCCCCCCCCCCGCTAAAAGTCCAGTACCTCGACGGTCCTGGTGAAATGACTGCCCGCGCCGGGGCCATCATTTTTCAGCTCGTCCATATCGCCGCGCCACGATCGCTCGGATTTTGAGTCGATCAACTAAAGTGATGGCTATTGATTCGCTGGATCGGTAATTTAAAGTATTTTAAAATAATCTACCCTCCCATTCTCGTCCCGCCAATTCCAATTGTCTTCGACGGTCTTTTCGGCGACTCCTAGGAGGGTAACGAATGGTTTTTCTGGGTTACTTTTGACACGGGTGGTTACGAGATCGCCATTATGGTCGTAGTGGGTGGTTGTGTTGTCCTGATTTAGCCAGTAGTCCTTCTGAATGTCCATCGGGGTCACGTTGGAGGGTGGGGGCCAGGCACGGATGCGGTTGTTCACCTAGAGATTTTATGTTTAAGTTTTGAAGGGAGCTTTTGACTATTTAGGTACTGAACTCTTAGCGGGGGAGGGCTTTTGGCAAGAGGGAGAACTAATTTTTGTCTTTTTTCCTGTGTGATAATATGCAATGTTGTTTTATGGTGTTTTTATAGTTTTCAACTGCTGGAAACTAAATAAATTTTTTTAAAATTTTGAAAATTGATGGACCTTTTTTAGTCATTTTTCATACGTTTTGGCCAAAATTTTTCATTCTGATTTTTTTAAAAAATTGTTTTTTGGGGTTTTTGAACTAAGGTTTTTCGATCTAAAAACTGGAGAAAATACTGTAAACATATTTATATTTCGCCATAGGGCGGTACGGGCTCACATTGAAAAATTTGTGTTCCTCCTGCTAAACATCCACCCGCTAACAGTTCAGACCACGATTTATCTCTTCCTCTCTCTCTCTCTCTCTCTCTCTCTCTCTCTCTCTCTCTCTCTCTCTCTCTCTCT
Source organism: Mesorhabditis spiculigera (assembly GCA_958295435.1). Taxonomy (NCBI): domain Eukaryota; kingdom Metazoa; phylum Nematoda; class Chromadorea; order Rhabditida; family Rhabditidae; genus Mesorhabditis; species Mesorhabditis spiculigera. The sequence goes on from CATQJA010000790.1 coordinate 38,056, forward strand.
CTCTCAGTCTCTCTCTCTCTCTCTCTCTGTCTGTGTCTCTCTCTCTCTCTCTCTCTGTCTGTGTCTCTCTCTCATTCTCTATCTCTCTCTCTCTCTTTCTCGCCCTCCATCTCTTACATTCGGTCCTTGTTGATAGTCGCTAAACGTTGTGTTCTCCCTGGCATACATCCCATTCCGGAATCTCTGGCTATCATCGCTCGTATACCCATTCGTATAATTCACATAATTCCCCTCAAATGGAGCGGTTGAGGCCGGTGTTACCGGTCTGGACACGGACATTGATCTCTGGTTTATACGGTCCCTCATCCACTCGGCTTCCGGCACTGGTCTATAGACGCTTCCACCCATCAGATAGGCGCTGGGGTCGATGTTGTCATATGGCTGCGTGGGTCTCGCGCGGAAGATATATTGTGGTTCGTCGTTGGGGGAATCTTCGATGCGGCTGACGACTTGGGCACCGACGGATTTGGCGCGGTTTTGGTAGCGATTGTCCAGCCGGACTTCCGGTTCAAATGCCGATACGGGGCGCCAGCCCTGGGGTGGGACGGAAGATTCGCGTTTGTAGAAATTCTCCGTAGCCTTGGCGGTTGTGTGGATAGGAGTCTTTCGTCCTTCAAGATTTGGTGTCTTTCGCCCGTCCGGAATCGGTGTCTTCCGCCCCTCACCCTGAACCGGTGTCCTCGAGTTAGCTTCACGAACTCGTTCCGACACTGTAGCTGACCTCCCCCTTTCCGTCCTTTCCCCGAATTGATCGACGTTATTCGACATTTGCTCGAGAACCGACACGGGCAGCATTGGCACCGCCCCCTTGACTGCCCCTCCCGGTGACGTCGGCGTCTTGCGGCCCTCATTCACTGGTGTCTTCCTCCCCGCCGTCGGCAGTTTCGCGGGCTTGTACCCAGGTGGTGGGGGAGGCGGAGGAGGGGGAGGAGGAGCTGGAGACCCCTCCCTACCCAGCGTCGTCGGGTCAAAGTACGTCTTCTGGGCGTAGAAACCGCCCTCGATAGCCGGTCCAACCGAACCTTCCCGTGTCATCCTCGTCAATTCTTCGTTCGTCTCTTCGTGTCGGCTCCTCATCGACGGCCCAACGCCCCCAATCTTTGTCGTGTAGCTCGAGAGGTCGATGTTCGATTTTTGGATGTACGAGCCGGTCTGTTCATCTGCAGATTCTTCAGCGTCACGGCGAGGTACGGGGCTGTGGGGTTTCGGGGGGACCGGGGGTGGGGTTGGGGATTTCGAGCGGATATTCCGTGGTTCGGGTTGTTCTTCGTGATCTTCGTCATCGGGGGCTTCGGTGACTTTCAGGGCTGGGGTCATTGGGCGTGGCGGAGGGATTGGGGGCAGTCTGGAAAAGCGGTTAGCTTTTTTATGCTCTAACGTCTCGGGGTCGGGCCAAAGGCTAAGCTTAGGTACACGGTATCAGTTCAGTTCCCCGACACTCGGTTTCCCGACAATCGATTCCCCGACAAATCAGTTCCCCGACACTCGGTTCCCCGACAAATCAGTTCACCGACAATTATAAGGTGCTATTTTAACGTAATTATAATGGTGGTATCATTCCCTAAATGTCGGGGAACCGATTGTCGGGGAACCGAGTGTCGGGGAACTGAGTGTCGGGGAACCGATTGGAATTCGAAGCCTCAGCCTAAGCCTAACTCTAAGCCTAAGCCCCCTGCCTACCCAAAAACCTACCCCGGGTTGGCATTCTGCTGTTGTATGACCTCCTTGAAGCTGACGTCTTCGCTCATCGACCGCTCCTCAGTGTCAAAGTGGACTGGCCGGAAGCCAGAACTGAAATTTAGCAATACCGGAACCTTCGCACACAACTAACGGATAGGCCGGAGGGGGCAATTCCTGGGTGGGGACGGGCGAGAAGAGGACCGTCTTCACGAATGGGCTGATCTTCGAGAATTGGCGGCAAATCCACTGCCAAAAAGCTCTCAGCTTGGACCACAACCAGCAGAAGACCCGTTTCGTGTATTGCCAGGCTGTGGTGACGGCTTTCTCGGCTCCGCGCCACACCCAGTTGACGCCGCGTTTGCAGGAGGACCAGGCGCTGGACAGCCAGCCTGAAAGAGGGGTTTAAAGGGACTGGGCAGGGTTGGAGGGGCGCTACCAGGGACACCAAAATACGGAAATGGGGTGTTAAAATGGTTGTTTAATTTAGATAGAAATTTTCGGAGAAATGCATTACGATATGAAGTTGGACGTTTGCGTCTCACTCTCACTCTCACTCTCTCTCTCTCTCTATCTATCTATCTATCTATCTATCTATCTATCTCTCGCTCCCTCGCTCACACTTTCTCTCTGGCTTTCGCTCTCTCACGTTCGCGCTCTCTCACGTTCGCTCTCTCTCACGTTCGCTCTCTCTCTCTCACTCTCTCGCCATTGAATTTAAGAAACTGGGCAAGTTCTCGCAGCTCTCTCTCTCTCTCGCTCTCTCTCTATGTCTCTCTCTCTATCTCTCGCTCCCGGGCTCTCTCTCTCTCTCTCTCTCTCTCTCTCGCTAACCCTCTCCTCACCATATACAGTAGCCGCAGCTCCTCTTCCCTGATGTTGCGAGGCCAATCTCGTATGCAGATTACAGTCCCTAGCCGGGACACAATCCACACAGCATATTTTCTGCCGCATTCTCTCCATTTCTTTCTCTCTCTCCCTCTCGCATTTCCATTCCGGGTTGCCCCTAGAATTGCGTAAATCATAGCCACCTTTTTTGTCTAGACCGGAGATTTTTGGCCAAACGCCAGGGAGGAACAAGGCTTTTTTTCCGAGCATCTCCCAGCCGTTCCTGTTCCGGCTATCGAGCCAGACGTCGCTCCCATTCACCGTCTCCCCGGGACTGGGAGGAGAGGGGTTTTATGGAGAGCGGAAGTGGCTTTAAGAGTTAAATAGCAGAGTTTTTTTGGGAAAGATGGGCTAGCAAGGATTTTAGGGAATACTCCAGCCCGAGGAAACTAGTAGAGATTTTTAGGATGGACCCAACTAGCAGAGATTCTATGGGAAAAATTCTGACTTTCAGCTACGCTATAGGAGAGAGCAGGCTAGCCGAGATTCTTTAGGAAAGGCAGGCAAGCAGAGATTCTTTAGGAAGGAGCCAACTAGCAAAGATTCTTGGAGAAAATTCTGGTAAGTAGCTACTCTTGAAGAGTGTAGTCTAGCAGAGAATCTTTAGGAAAGAGCAGACTAGCAGAGATTCTTTGAGCGAATCTGGCTGGGGCGAGCTTGCAGAGATCCCTCTGGATTATACCCCCAGCTTACACCGGTTGTTAAAGGGAGTAGCCGGCGGATGTGGTGCTCCATCCTGGGACTAAGACTAATAGATTCCCACCCACTACTCTTTTCTTTAGCTGCATGCTCTCTCTCTCTCGCTCTCTCTCTCTCTCTCTCTCTCTCTCGCTCTCTCTCTCTCGCCACCCCTTTCACGCACAGCCCACGGACTAATTTAATGAAAGCGGAGCATCAAACGGGTCCACCGAGAGCCGAGAGGAGGGGAGGGCCCACGCATACATACACATACACAGAGACCTAGTACTGGCTAGGGTCTCTACCCTACTTCAGTAAACATATATTTAATTTTTTGAGAATTTTTTTACTTTATTCTTGAAGTTTAAGCAAAATTCCCAGTTGACGCAGTAGTTAGAGCGTTCGACTTGCGAGTCAAGGCTCGAGGGTTCGAATCCCGGCACCACCAATCGTTTGCTTTTTGGCAGAATTGCAATCTCATGGTTGTTTTGCCCATTTAAAGGACCATTGAAGGCAGGGGGCCAGGAGTTGGGTAGGTTTCTAGCAAATTCTTCTCTCGTTTTAGGCTCTTAAATTTTAACATATTTTCAAACTATAATTCGTTAAAACGAATTTGATTTTCAATTATTTTTGCTTAATTCCGGGCTTCGGTGCCTTTCTGGGACCTTTAATATACGCATTAATAGACAAAAACTCCCCTGGCAAAAATTTTTCTCAAATGGATTTTAAAAATCGGATTGTTCGAATGCCGAATCATTAGAATACCAAATTTTTATAATACCGAATTATGCCAACAATCGGCATTTTTAAATCCGACAAGATGACTAGCGGAATAAATCCGGGCCATCCCTCCCCCAAATGCACTAGAGAAAAAGAAACAGAACCCCCGGAATAGCTAATTGTTTAGACGGGGGCAGCCTTTCAGCCTCACCCTCCCCCCTGCTTTTTGCAGGTAATTTCCCAGGTCGTCTACCTCCCCTTACCCCTGTGAGGAGAAGCTACCCAGAATCCAATCAAAGCCATGACACGAAGAGAGCCTCTCAGGATAGATGATCCAATCCATTTAAAAAATCGGGGAGACCAAGGCGAAGAGCTCTTCAACCCCGTCTCGGTGGCCAAACCTATTGAAAAGCGCCGTTCGAGGCAGGTGTACGAATTTCATTGCGTAATGGATCGGGTAGGCGGAGCGATTGCCAAAAATGCAGAGACTTGCCTTGTCTGTCCCTTTAGAGCCCTTGAATTTGAGAATCTAGGCATTTCCCTGCCCTCTCTCACTCTCGCTGTCTCTCTCGCTCTCTACCTCTCGCTCTCTCGCTTTCTCTTGTTCTCTCTAGCACTAGATCACCTGGATTTGATAAGTAGTTTTACAATCCTAACTATACTTCAGCCAAGGTTCCTCAGAAAACTCTGATAGCTTGCCTACGGCCAGGAACGTACGATTTTTGAAGTATTTGTAAATTAATTTGCACCTGCTATTTCTATAGTTCCCTTTTGCGACATTTCGGGGGTAGTAGGCCACCTAATTGGATTCATTGATCGTGCCAGAGAGAGAGAGAGAGAGAGAGAGAGAGAGAGAGCCTATGGCCCCCCTATTAATTGGGTCCTCCCCCCATTCCATCACCATTTCAGGGTCCTTCAGGCTACTGCCTTGTCCCTGCCTTTGTTGAGCGTATTCGGGGGTGTCAAAAGGAATTTTGGGGAGGTGAAAAAGTTCTCGTGCTCCCGGGTGAGATCTGGATCTTGAGCTAAATAGGTATTGACAGTACTGTCAATAGTAGCGCCCCGGAAACATGTCTGATTTGGACCCGGTTTTCTTTGCATTTTCGGATTAAAATGGGTTAAATTTTTAGTACACGATGCGTTAAATTTCGTTTTTCTTTTAAGTATTCAAATCCTAAACCTCAGCCTCAGCCTAAGCCCAAGCCTAAGCCGAAGTCTAGCCTACATAGAGGCTTCAGTCAAAGCCTAAGCCTAAGCCTAGTATAATCCTAAACCTAAGCCCAGCTTAAACGCAAGCCCAAGCCGAACCTTAAGCCCAATCACCCAAACCTAATTTTTCCTAATTCAGCCATTATCTAGGATGTGAAGGGGGGTTTTGTGAGATGAGAGCTCTCTCCCCGTGCTATGGCTTGCCGTAGAAGGACCTCCCCCTCCCCCTCCTCCTGGCGGTGGATTCGATTTCCTCCTCGTCCACAGGAGAAGCAGAAGAAGAAGAAGAAGAAGCCGTAGGCAGTAGGCAGGAGGAGGAGCTCGCAAAAATGAAAATCCGCCCGACGACCACCTAGCCAAAGCCCCCCGTCCCCCCATTCGGGGCTCGCAAACATCGTTTATCCGGGACTCCCCCCCCTGGCCGAGTCTCCTCTACATACTTGACCGCCGTCAACTACAGATGAGCAAAGGGCTTTTTGGACTGACTTATCTCGTTTTTTATGACGATCACTTTCCTTCCAAAAATTTTTTTTTGTTCGTGAATGACTTCTCAAAAAAGCTCTGCCAAACAAAGAATCTCTGCTAGTTGTTGAGACTTCCCAAAGCACCTCGGCTAGCTATTAGGATTTTTCAAAGGTCGCGACGCAGTGAAACAATAGGACTTCAAAGCAGATGCAATAACTTTAAGGGGATCAGGAAGGCCCAGGTAAAATAGCATCAAAACGGTTTTTTTCTAAAATTAGCATAAATCTTTTCTGCTCCCTCCTGCTCCTCTTTTGGTTGGTGTGATTTTGACCTTCGGTATTTTTTGCTGTCGGCATTTTCGCTGTCGAAATACCGGCTGTTGGGATTTTGGCTTTCGGGGTTCTGGTTGTCGGTATTTCGGGCGTCGGGATTCTCGCGCTAGGGAATCTGGCTGTCGGGATTTTCGCTGTTAAGGCTCTCGTTCTCGGGATTCTGGCTGTGGGGATCATGCCTGTCGGGATTTTGGTTGTCGGTATTCTCACTGTGGGGATTCTGACTGTCGGGATTTTCGCTGTCGGTATTTTAGCTGTCGGTATTCTATTTTTCAGGGTCTTGCCAATTTTTCGGCTTGTTAGGCACCCGAAAATAGCCCCCACCCAGGGTGTTTTATAGCCCACAGACACCCCTAGCGAATTCGACGCGGGGTTGCCCGGTGTATCTCTCTCTCTCTCTCTCTCTCTCTCTCTCTCTCTCTGTCTGTTGGTGTGTGTTGAAGGCGGAAATGGGAGGTTGAGATTCGAGACTTTTTGGGGTTGGTGGGCCTTACCCCCGGCAGGGGCCCTAGCCAAATCCCGGCCCCACGGCCCACCCCACTCCCACGCTTATTTTGGGGCCCGTGGCATGGCCGGTCGGGCCGCCACCTGGGCCCGCCACCTCATTATTCAAGCTTTTGATTCGACCTCCGGAAAATTACATGGCGTCTATATGATAAAATTTTTATTATTAATTTTATTACGAAAATTGAGGCATAGAATTTTTAATTGTTACTATTGTGGGAAATTTTGCCGATTCTAAAAATTTTAATTTCAAAAAAATGTCGGAAAAATTTCAGAAAAATTTTAAAGGGCCAAACAGATGGAATTTTTATAGTTTTCAATGTATTTAAAAACGGTACGTTTTTAGCAGCCCAAGGGCATATTTTTGGGCTTATGCGTGAGGCGCGACGAAACAAGAGCCGGGTCGGGTTTTGCGAGAGCCTTGAGCCATTTTCTCTCTCTATCTTTCCCTCTCTCTCTCGCTTTTTCTCTCCCTCTCTCTCTCTCTCATACTCACAACCCCGACGGGCATTACAGCATTGTTAGCCTGTGAAGAGGCGCGCCCCGGGAGTGACGAGTCAATTGGATCAAGCAGAAAAACTCATTAATGAAAGGCGCTTTTTCAGACGTAATTAGGTTCGGAAAATAAGTCTGAAACTAATTTCAAAGCAGGCTGACATCGATCACTAAAGATTCGGGCTTGACATAAAATGAAGAGAGCCAGGGCGAGCTAGCAGAGATTATTTCGGAATCCATGACCAATAGCAGAAATTATTTAGAGTTGGCAGGGATTGTTAGAATTTGTGCCAACTTTTCTAGGCAAGCTAGCAGAGATCCTTTGCGGGCTAAATTCCTCCATACTTCGAAGCTTTCCAACAAATTGTGCTTTTACCCGGCTAAAGGCCAAGGGGACAGCCAAGATTTTGGGTAATTTTGCAGGAGAGGGAGAGCACGAGAGCGAGAGAGAGAGAGAGAGCGAGAGAGATAAGGGCAGCGATTTCTTCTCTTTACACCCTGCACTCGGTGAGGGTGCGTGCTGCCCTGGCATGGCATGGGTATCCGGGTGAAAAGGATTGCGAATTTCCGGTGGAGAATAATTGGATACAGGAAAGTAGGAGATTTTTAGCCAAGTATCGGTCTAATAGTGAGTAAATTTAGCACAGGAAAATTTTGTGCCAATTTAACTAATTTATGGTTTCGAAAATCGAAAAGCTTAGAATGCGCCGACGAGCCTCGAGGCTCGATGCATTAATAGACAGCCTGCGCGCAGGTTATTTTTGCCTTCCAGACCCCTTTAACTCCTACGGTAATTCTGAAAAGGCTTACTTGAATAGGAAGTAGAAAAAGTAGAGAAGGGTGAGAAATCCTTGGTGGATGGTGGCGCATGCCTTGCCGATCATCCTCAACGGCACCCCGCGCCTAAATAGCAGAGCGTTTTTGGAGAGACAGTGGTCAACAATCGGCATTGTCTTGGCCAACCTTAAGCCGAGCCTAAGCTCAAGCCCAACGTAAGCATAAGCCGAAGCCTAAGCCTAGGCTAAGCTAAGCATAAGCAGAAACCTAAGCCTATTCCTCAACTAAGCCTAAGCCTAAGCATACCCAGCTTTAAATACAGTACGACAAAATACAAAGAATAAAACAAACCCAGATTGCCCTGACCAGCCGCCGCTGCCAGGTGGGCCCTCGTTTTGCGGGTGGAAAATGGGGGAAGGCCCTCGCTTTGAGACCCAGCTTTTGAGGGGGAACACTTGGCGGTCTATCGGTTGCAGAGGGAGAGAGAGAGTGATATCCGGGGAGCAACAGCTCAGGCTCCCCACTTCTCCCCTGGCTGCACTACCCAGCGGCGGGCCCCGCGAAATGCGTACTATCGCGGGGTGGCAGTTTGGTCCAGATGCAAGTGCCAATTAGCATATGTTCGGAAAGAGGAAGTACGAAGAAAAGTATTGTTTGAAAGGGATGGTGCCACCAAAGTAATGCAGAGTTTTGTAAAAATTCCCAAATAATCACTGCTAGACTATCTCGCTCTGCGTCCCTCTCTCTCTCGCTCTCTCTCTCTCTCTCTCTCTCTCTCTCTCTCTCTCTCTCTCTCCCTCTGTCTCTCTCCCTCTGTCTCTCTTCCTTCTCTCTCTCTCTCTCTCTCTCTCTCTCTCTCTCTCTCTCTCTCTCTTTCTCTCTCTCCCTCTGTCTCTCTTCCTTCTCTCTCTCTCTCTCTCTCTCTCTCTCTCTCTCTCTCTCTCTCTTTCGCTCTCTCTCTTTCTCTCATTATCCCATCCATAAACTTGACTTCAATTCCCCTTCAATTCTCCCCCCAACTCTGGCGAGTTCGAATAAAATTCCCCCAGCGGGGCCAAACCCATAAATTAACAGACCCCCGAGGCGGCGCGGGGGCCAATTTGCGGCCCGGGTGGCCAACAATTCCGATCGGCAATAGTACGCTGACGTACCATAGGGATGCTGATTAAAAAGGGCAACGCCAATGACTTTTCTTATTGGGTAAACGAGCTGAAAAGCCTGGATTTTAGGGGATATTTTTAGTTTTTGACCGGGTATAATAGCTTTTCACAATATCCTCTCTTTGAAAGTGTAAATCTTTATGAAAATACCGTATTCGGGGGTTGTGACAATGCTGGCACCATAAACCACCCCTTTCTCCTCCTTTTTAGCATGAAAAATATAAAAAATTGCACGAAGACCCGATTTTCAGCTGCCCCTTTCCACCTGCTTGGGTTTCTGTTCCACTACAACCCAAGCTGCAGTTTGGAGACGTATTCAGAGTCTCTTTCTCCCTAAGCTAAGCCTAAGCATAACCATCAGCCTTTGCGTAAGCCTAGCCCTACAAAAATTGTTATGAAATCCAGCGTGTGCTGGGGAAATCGGCGGATGTTTATTGTCAGCCGTCCGCGCCGGCGGAATTGGCTTCAATCTTCGCTGCACGGTTTCTGGCATTGATTTTTCGTTTTCTTGCCAAAAACAAAAAACCTTGTCACGAGCGGGGGTCCTTTTGTTGCGAATTGCTACTGAATTTTAACTTTTCCTGAGAGAGAGCGAGAGAGGGAGAAAGAGAGAGAGAGCGAGAGAGAGAGAGAGAAGAGAGAGAAAGAGAGCCCATGAGGCAATCTATATCTATTTTTAATCTGATTGTTTCCTTATTGTTGCCCATGGCCGTCGAGCAGTGATTTCTTAGGAATTCCTCTCTCGAACCAACCCTTTAACCAATATTCCTCTTGTTCTTCCGAAATATTCCTCCATCCCCCTTCCTCCGAAAGGCGTCATTTTACGAGACGCAGCCAGGGGGTGAATTGGCATGTAAGACGAAAGAGAGGAGAGCAAAAGGGTCTTGTGGACATCCAAATTGGGCATTGTTAGCGGAGGAGGGGCCTGTGACCCCATAGAAAGAAAGAAGGGAGGAAGCAGAGGGCCCATCTTATATAGATCATAGACACGATAAAAACACAGCTGAGACCTTTGAAATGGAGGCTGCTGTACAGTGTCGGAATGTACTGTTTTTTTCGTTGGTTTAACGCCGTCCGTTTTGCGAATGATCCTACCTTATATAATTTTGGCGCGTATGCGTGTGTGTGTGTGTGTGGATGTCACTTTCGAGGCCCGATTTGAGGGCCTTCCTGTGCATAAAATGCCCCTAATTCTGCGTTACCCGGGGGAATCGACCCTTCTGTTTCCGATCGCGTTCTCAGAATTTCGATAAAATACAAGTTTACAAAGTTAAGGCCGGTTTTATTCATTTTTGGGGTCCCTGAGGGGCTAATTTGCATATTGCGAAAAATACAAATTTCCTCATTCTTGCCAGTTGCACTCGCAAGTGTGGTAGGCAGAGTGGAGGGGTCCGAAGGACCTGAGTGATCGGAAAGTCAAATTTATCATGCAAAAACCGTATTCCAGCGCCCAAGGCCCGCGAAGCGGGTTTTGGGCGCTGGTCTCTAATAACCAGCTTGTTTTGGCATAGCCCAGTCAATAACTTGCACTTGTTCAGCTCATGCTCAGCTCAGCTCTCTCTTGCGCTCTCTCGCGGGCTTTATCTCTCCTTATTCACTCTCTCTCTCTCTCTCTCTCTCTCTCTCTCTCTCCTCTGTCTCACTGTGTCCGTTTCTCCACATACCTCTTGCTTCTCTTGCACTCTATCCCTAAAGGATCACTACTCCGAGTTTTATCAATGATCACGGCTAGTTGCGTCTCTATGCGTCTCTCTCTCGCTCTCTCCCTCTTTCTCTCTCTCCCTCTCTTTCTCGCGCTTTCCAAAAATGCCTAAATCCATACGGTAATTATAGCATTAATAGTAGAGGCCGGGGAAGGATTACGTTCGGAAATTATCCCCCGATTCACTGCGATCTATTTAAGCGCCAAATTGGAGGGGAACAGGAAATAAAGGGGAAGACGGGCATAACAAATACCCCTTTCTACCTCCATATACACTCGGTTATTCAATTCGGTATCGACGTTTAGAATGTGTTTTTGCACTTTCATCTTGCTCTGCTTTCATCGATTCCTAAAGTAGCTCTGCTAACGTACCCTCCATTTCCTCAATGAATCTCTGCTAGCCTACTCCTCCAATGACTGAAAAATTCTCTGTTAGGCTGCCGTGAGCCAATTCCCAAAGAAACTCTGCTAGCCTGCCCTTGCTTCGTCTATACTTTTGACTTTCCCATGCCTTTAATAACCCAATATCCCTATCCGATTCCGGGTATCCCCAAAAGGTTGCCAACCCAGTAATTAACCCCCCCAGAGTCCTACATTCCAGAAAAAGCCCCCCCCCCCCGCGCCCGACCCAGGGACCTCGCTTTCGAATTAATTTTTTGCGCAATTATTTTCCCGGGTTTTTCTTGTGCCTGGCCGTTGTCGTATTGATGGCATACCAGCAGAGATCTTCTGCGGAATTATGAGGCATATGGGGCCATTTTGTTGGGGGCCGTCTGTCATTTGCCGATAGCCACTAGGGCCCACCCTCGCTCTGGGTTTACTGGAATGTCCTCCTCCTCCTGCCCGCTTCATAAAATTGCCCATCCATGCCGCGCTCCCCCCGCCATGGCGCCTGTTTCTGACGAGTTCGCGTGGAGGCGTAGGAGGAGGAGCTATATTAGTCGATTTCATGGAGGCCAGGATGATTCTGGAGTAATAACAATATTTATTGTACAGTTTGATAGAAATTTGGCAAATCTAGACTTGAAAATTGTTCGGCCGGCTCTGCGGAATTATTCTCTCTCTCTCTCTCTCTCTCTCTCTCTCTCTCTCTCTCGCTATTTATCTTTCTCTTTTTCACACTTTCTGTTTCTCGCTCTCTCTCCCTCTCCCTCTCTCGCTCGCTCCCATTCCTGAACAACCAATGCTAGACTGCCCTGCGATTGCAGAGCGGCTCTCAAATCCTTTGCATTTTTAAAGAATCCTGCTCTTTTTCGCTCAAATTCCCTTCCCCCCAGATTCCGCTCAATTCCAAATTACAGGTTCCTTCCCGTCGTGTTCCACGCTGCAGCTGGGCCGAATTTTTCGAAAAAATTTGTTTTGATAGCGGCAAGGGGAAGAGGGAAGGCCGGTGGGTCGTCATGACAATCGGACAGCTATAGCACACAGCAGCAGCAATTGATACGGTAGGTCAGTCAATAAATATTGTACGAGTTAAAAAGTTGCCGAATCGTTTTAAAGGGACCGGGAGGCCAAACTTGTTATTTTTTTCCAAGGGATTTTTGGAGATAAAGAGATGGAATGAGAGGGATGGTTAAAGAGGGTGAAAGAAATGAGAGCGAGAGAGACAGCATATGAGAGAGAGAGGCAGAGAGAGAAAGAGAGAGACATATTATCAGAGAGAAAGAGTTAGAGAAACAGCGTATGAGAGAGGGACAGAGTGAAAGAAAGCAAGAGCAAGAGATCGATAGAGAGAACGAGAGAGAGCGAGAGAGAGAGAGAGAGAGAAAGAGAGAGAGAAAGAGAGAGCGAATGGAAGATGGTTACAGGAAAATTCCTGTAAATTTCCGAAAAAGTCACTTTTACCTATTTTTGTCGCTTTTTTAGTTATTTGAGTAGAATACATGGCAGTCCATTGAGGCATATGATGCTCGGGGGGGATTACCGAGCATCAGGAGGGCGCCTTTCATTTTACCCGAATAATTCCCGAGGACCTTTGTCCCTTTGGGTGCTATTTGCCCCCATTGGGGAGACGCAGCTGAAACGGACGGCCACATATTACGTACTATCTATTTTTTGAGCCGAATTTGACTAGTTTTTGATCTATTTGAGAGATTACCGGCTAAAGAAAACTTTCCCGTTCCTTTAAAAGCTATCGATTCATCGAATACACTTTACATTTTGACTCTAGCTGGGATTTAGCTTTATTTTAAGCCCCTAGTTCGGCTTGTCGGGATTTTTAGCTGTCGAGATTGTGGTCTGTCGTTATTCTCGTTGTCGGCATTTTGGCTGTCGGTATTCTGAGTGTCGGCATTTTCGCGGCTGCGATTCTGGCTGTCGGCATTCTGATTGTCGGGATTTTGGCTCACCGTGGTTATAAGTGTCGGGATTATGGGTTTCAGGTTGTGCTCTGTCGGTGTTCTTGGCTGTCGGGATTTTGCCCTGTCGATATTTTTCCTACCGGAATTATGACTGTCGGTATTTTGACTGTTTGGATTTTCGCTGCTGCGATTCTGGTTGTCGGGATTATGACTGTCGGGCTTATGACCGTCGGGATTTCGAACCGTCGTGGTTCTAACTGTCGGGATTATGGGTCCCATGTTATGGTCTGTCGATATTCTGGGCTGTCGGGATTTTGACCTGTCGGGATTATGGCTGTCGGCATTTAGGCATAAGTGACTTTGGCCTTTCCTGCGATCTGTACTTTCCACACCCAAGTATATCACCCCAGCCCCTCTCCAGCCACCCCATTATTCGGTTTTGCAGCCGTGTGGCCAAGACCCCCCCTGGCCGTGTGGCCAAAGGCGCCACTTATTACCTGTGCTTCTGCCCCCCTTCTTTTCGGCAACAATTTGTATTCTGCGTGTGAGTCCCCCCTTGGCCCGATAATTGAAATTGATCTGGTGGCCTGGGCCCTTTCCCTTGTGCCTTTGGGCCCTCCCTTCTCTAATTCGGGCCTTCCCCCCTGCCCTCCTGTCCGCACTACTGTTATATGGGCACCTGCTAGTTGTGGTGTGGCTGCTAAATTGTGCCCTCTCTCTCTCGCTCTCGCCTACCGCGTGAGAGAATATAATATGGTCGAAGAAACTGCCGCAGCAGCTACAAGTCGACGCCGTTCCACCAGATTCCAGTAGACACTTTTTGGGGGCTTTTTTCGGTCTTAAGGGTATTTGTGATTTAGACTTTTCTAAGCCTAAGCCCGAGCCTAAGCCGATGCCTATGCCAAAGCTAAGGCTAAGCTAAGCCGAATCCTAAGAATATGTAGAATACCGCACCTTCCTAAGTCCAGCCTAGTTCGACGTTCCCACGTGCTCCGTAGGGAGTTTCCCCCCGGAAAGCGCTGGCCATGTAATTTTCTGTGACTTTGGGATTACCTTCCTGGGGTCGATTTTCAGCTTTTAAAGGCGCTATCTTCATAATTTAGAAACCCATTAGCTAAGTAATTACGTTAAGAACCAAAACGGCTGTATATGACCGTCCTGAATACTCCATTTCAGACAAATGTTCCGGAACAATACGGACGGACGGAGCCGCGAGGCGCCGGGGACATCGAGCCCGAAACCCCCTTCAGACCCAGTCACTGATCCGCCATTGCACTGTCGCGTTGTCGTCGTCTATAATGGACATAATGGTAGGTGATATTTCTCTCACTTTCTCACTTTCTCTCTCTCTCGCTCCATCTGTCTCTCGCTCTCTCTCACTCGCTCTATCGCTTTTCTGTCATTCTTCTATCCTTAATGCACCAATATCCATCATTTAGAATGGCCCCTCGAACGGCGTCTCGTGTGGAACGAAGTTCTGCCCGAGCTCCAGAATTATGCCTTTCACTCGGGGGTCGACCTCGAGCTCGTTGATACTTTAATTGATACGCAAAAGGTAAATATATTTTCAGAAGATCTGATCGGTATTTTTACTGTTGAAAATCTTCCTTAACTTATGATACTAAAATTTCTGGCTTGATGGCCTCCTTAAGCGAAGAAAAGCTCATTTTTAAGTGGCAAATCTTATTTCAGATCTCGGCCCAAGTCCACCGGAATACTCTACGCGCCCTCGAGGACCCAAACACCATTGTTGTGGTACGGAATTGTTTAAATGTTCATGGAATCTTCTTTTTGCAGTTGTTAATTGGTGATAAATATGGGGAGGGAGGGCTACCGCTGGAGCTGCGCAAGGAGGAGTTTGACGCAATACGGGAGGCCGTTTTCGAGCATAATCAAGGTATGGGACTTGGTGATGGTCATAGGGGGACAACGAGAGAGCGAGAGAGCGAGAGATAGAGAAAGAGAGAGAGAGACAGCGATAGGGAGAGATTGTCAATAACTGTGCCTCTTTCAGACGTAAAATACCTGGAGAAATACTACCTCCTCGACCGTACCGTCCAGCCAGAAGTCTATCGATTGAAAGCCGACTTTGATGACCCAAAGGTATAACCGGCTCGATTTCCAAAATTGTTAATTTTAGATCACCAAAAAACTGCTTGCCGTCATGCAAAAAGGAGCAGAAGTGGTGAGTGAAAGAGAGAGAGCGCCAGAGAGAGAGAGAGAGAGAGAGAGAGAGAGAGAGAGAGAGAGAGAGAATGTTGATCCTTTTTCAGGCTTTCCACGAGGGTTCGATCAACCAAATCGCCCCGCACCGCCAGCAGCGCTTCTTCTGGTCCTTCCTCCACTCGGTCCTCTACCAAGCCAACCAAATGGAAAAGCACCGGGCTTGCTATGTGCTGCGGAAGTTTGATGGTAAGTATGGTGATAGGGCTAAACCTAAACCTAATCGGGGACCACTCCTAAACATGAACTTAAGCTCTTGCCTAAGCCTAAGCCAAGCCTAAAGCTGAGTCTGAGCTTCAGCTTAACCCTACGCCTAAGGCTAAGTTTAGGCTTAAGCATAAGCCTAAGCGCGATTCTAAGCTCTTTTCCAGGCGCCATCCAAGACAAAAACAACGAGCCCTGGGTGGATATCGACGAGGAATCGCTGAAGAAAGTGCAGGGATTGAAAAACGACCTGGCGGCTGAAGTCGAGTCGACCGCGGTATCACCAAATTCCCAGAAAAATTACAATTTTCTAGTGTCTATCGTTCACCCTACCCACCGAGGGCGGCGAGGTCAAGAACTTCTATGCGGGGCGCGAGGCGGAGAAGTATAGAGACAATTTTTCACGGCAGGTAAGACTATAGAGTCGAAGCTGGTTTGTGTGAAACTAGTTGTAAGCCTACGTGTAAAGTAAGCTAAGCCCAAAAATAAGCCTAAAACGAAGCCGAAGTCTAAACGTAGGATTGAGCTAAGCCTAAGCTAAGCCTAAGCCTCAGACTAAGCCCAAGCCCAGCCCCACTTTCCAGCTCCTCGAGCGCTTGAAACAAAGCATCACCCGATTCGCCCCAGCCCGTCTCCCCTCGTCCTCCTTGGTGTCGATCGCCCTCCGCGAGAATGCCTCTCATGAGCGTCTGCTGCGTGAACGTCTCCAACAAGAGTGGCAATCACGCAAAAGCGTCGACGCTAAACTCGACGAATGCGTCAGAGAGGTGGGTTGAGGCTGTAGATGCTCATCACTTTTATCAGGGTACCGGCGGCGCGTATCTCGTACAAGGGCCAGAGTTGAGTGGGAAGACACGCAGTTTGCTTCATTTATACGAGCTTCTCGATGATCGGCCGTCGTACAGAATCGTGCTGTTTGCAGGTGGGCTCTCGCGCGCGCTCTCTCTCTCCCTCTCTCTCCTCTCTCTCTCTCTCTCTCTCTCTCTTTCTCTCTCTCTCTCTCTCTCTCTCTCTCTCTCTCTCTCTATCTCTCCCGCCCTATCTATCACCCCGTCAGGCCTGACTTCTGCCACCTCTTTCGCTCACGAACTCTGGCGTCTGGTGCTGATCTTGGTGTGCCATATGTCCGGCCAAGACCCGAAGCCCTGCTTCTCCCATTTCCGGTAGGTTCCAATGCTGTTGGCCAACTTTCCACACCTCCAGCCTTGGCGACATCGTCACTAAACTCCACGAGGTGATCGAACGACTCGACCGGCCCGTCTACCTATTCCTTGACGATGTGCATCTACTGAAATTCGGGCGCCTGCTCTCTGGGTTGGAACGGAGGCCTAAGAATGTGAGGATGAGTTTCGGCTCCCTGGCTAAAGCGATTTTAGGCCCCAAACAACCTCTATCTCTTCATGACCGCGTCGAACGTCTCCAACTTGACGCCGGTGTTTCTAACGGCGCAGACGATAAATTTGGATCCGCCGACAGAGGGTGGGTAGAGAGATAAGGCGAGAGAGAGCGATAGAGAGCAAGAGAGCCTTACGACCCAATTTCCAGGTGAAATCGCCGACATTGTGAAACGACGACTTGCAAAACGTGGAAGAAAACTCTCCACGGAGCAGATCGGATCCATCAAACCCTACGTAAGTGTACAATTCACGACCAGGGAACCGAATTATAACCTTCTAGCTGACGGGCGGTGAGAAGAACCCGGTGGTGGGGCTCATGCTCGTCGAGGAGATTTTATTGAGAGGCAACGGGGTGATGAAGGGCGGAATCGAGGGTCGAATCGAGCGAATCGAAGGTGAACACGGCGCGGCGCCGGTACGTTCAGAACTACTGATGAATAAGCTTAAGCCTAACCCTACCGTGATCGATAATTCCAGGTCGCCTGCCTCTGTCGATACCTGGGCGCATCCCCTTCTGGGCTGACCCGCTTGGAGTTGTCGGACGTCCTCTCGGCCAACCGCGCCCTCCTCCAAACGATCGGCTCCCCGGTGGCCTTTCCCCCATTTCTACTCGACAGCATCCTCGAGTCTTTAGGTATGGGTTTTTCAGTTTTTGATACCATTAATGCGTTTAAGGTGGCTTGTTGCATACTGTATATGCCGACGGGCGTCTCTTGTACCGCTACAGCCATACGAGCATCGCGAATGTTGTGCGAAATCGGTGCGTTTTTAAGGGGAGAGTTCAGCCTAGGGTAAGCCGGGGTCTAAGCCTAAGCCTATTCCTAAGCCTAAGCCAGGCCTAAGCACGTTTTCCAGATACCTCTCAACCCCAGCCGACGTAAAATCGGCAAACGGTGATCTGGCCGACGTGTTTGCCGATCTGCTCACAGAGCTGGACGGGATCAGCCCGCGGGCTGCCCTCCAGTACCAAGTCTTTCCCCAATTGCTCAAACGCGACAACGGGTCTATTAATGTGCGCAAGGTGCGCAATTTGTGGCTCCATCTGCTGCATTCTGGAGGTGGGAGAGAGAGAGAGAGAGTGGGAGAGAGAGACAGTGGGAGAGAGAGGCAGACAAAGTGATTCGCTTCCTTTCAGGCAGCATGGACGCGCTGAAAGAGTTCGCCCTGTGCCAATTCGACTACCTCGACGCTACGGTACGCTCCTGTGGACTGGCCCATTTGCTGTCGATGTACGAGGCCTGCATACTACAGGTGTTACACCACGATATTCAGGTGTGTTATTATCTCTCTCTCTCTTTCTCTCTCTCCCTCTCTCTAAATCGCAAATGTAGGTGCTGTGCGAGCAAGTGCTGCTGCCCGCCTTGGAGACGGTGGTACGGGATAACGAACAATTGGCGGCAGAGGTGATTGGACGATTACGGTATACCAGAGGTAAGTTTATTGTAGAGATAGAGAGAGAGAGAGAGAGAGAGCGAAGAGAGAGAGAGAGAACGACAGAGAGATAACGCCCAAAATTCTCGTTTTCAGCCGAAAACTCTCACTTCCTGAATACGATGGTGGAGCAGGCGATGGCGTGGGTGGATACCTATTCAAAGCAGCCACTCCTCGTCCCGCTGACCTGCTGGATACCACCACCACAGATGAAACAAGTGCTCTCGTTTAAGCTGAAGGTGAGAGGAGGAGGGAGAGCGCGCGCGAGAGACAAAGCTCATATTCTATCATCTTTAGGAATGGAAATCAGCCGTGACGATCGTCACCCCAACCGAAAACCACCAGCACCTCTTAATTACGGGAAATTTGGCTCAACCGGGCGTCGTCTGCATGTATCATATCGCTTCTCAAGAATTGGCCACCACATTTAAAGGTATCGTTAAGCTACCGTAGTCTCAAACTTCCGTACTTTCGTATGTCGCAGGGCGGTAATAACGTAATATCTTAATACGACCATACAGTATCGACGATTCCGTCAATTCCAGGCCATACCGCTACCGTAACCTCCTTAACAACGAGTCGAGACGGCACATTTTTCGTCAGTACCTCCCACGATAAAACCGTCCGGCAGTGGGGCTTTCAGTCGGTAAGCTAAGGTAGTTTTCCCAGTCCGTAGCTTTCCAGAGTGATGCGATACGGGTGTTGAAGCATCACACCGGAAAAGTGATGTGCTCGATACTGAGCAGCGACGATAAGCTGCTGATCACCGGGTCGGCTGATAGCTCGGCAAAGGTGTGGCATATAAGGATTACGGCAAATTGGTCATAGGTGATATCCGTCGAGACCGGGGAAGTGGTGCGCAGTTTCGGAGATCATACGGGAAGTGTCGTTTCGCTGCAGTTGACCAGCAACGATCAGCTACTTATTACGGGTGAGGGGAGATGGTGTATTTGTTGCGCTCTCTCTCTTTCGCGCTCTCTCACACTCTCTCTCCCTCTCTCTCTCCTTCTCTCGCTCTCTTTCTTTATCTGGGTCTTCCTCAACCACGTCTTCTAGGTTCGGGCGACTTTGTCGTCCAAGTATGGGATATGCACTCCGGGCGGTTGGTGAACCGGATGGGCGGGCTGATGGCGCCGGTGACTTGTGTCGCAATCACTAGGTGGGTTACGGTAGAACGGACACGAAATAATCGTCGTGAGAAAGATCGTCGTAGTGAGAGAGCGAGTGTTTGAGAGAGTGAGAGAGTGAGTGAGAGAGAGCGCGTGAGAAACCGAGAGAACTCTGGCTATCCTGCCTTTCAGCAACGACGCCTTCGTGGCGGTGGCCTGTGAGGATGAGACACTCCGAATATTCGGGACTGTCAGTTGCCAAGAATTACACGAATTGAGCGGCCATGAGAGCAAGGTGGGGCGATAATTTACTTATGGAATCCCATTTTCCAGGTGAACGCGCTGGCATGCGCGAATGATGACTGTCAACTGTATGCGGCCACCAAGTCCAAGATTTATTGCTATGATCTGCATACGGGGGTCATCGTGGATGTGCTGGATTGTGAGGAGAAGTCGCCAGTCACGTCACTGAAGGTATGGGAGGGGAGGGAACTGGCTGAGATTCTTAGGGAGCAGGAGGAAGGTCAAAGAGGAAGGGGAGGAAGCGAGCAAAGGAGAGAGAGAGATAGAGAGAGTGAGAGACCGGAATAGAGCGAGAAAGAGAAAGCGAGAGAGAGAAGAGAGAGAAATCTAGGGAGCCAGAGACAGACAGACTGTAAGAAAGAGAGATAGAGTGAGAGAGAGAGCGAGATGAGAGAGAGAGGGAGTGAGAGAGATCATAAGTTCTTTTTTAGCGGCATCGAGTAAGCTAGCAGAAAGTATTTGAAACACTTCCAGGTCCCTTGAAGACCCCAGTTTCAGATCACCTCCGACAACTATTTCCTTGTATCCGGATGCGGGGTGGCCGTATCGGTGTGGAATGTGAGGGAAAGGATCCATGATGGGGTCGACTCGAGGCAGGCTGATAAAGAGGGATACGTGACTGCCATTGCGATGAGCAGCGATGAAAAGGTTGGCTTTATCGGTATCCAGAGCTAGAGAGAGGGGGAGTGAGAGAGCGAGAGCGGGAGAGCGAGAGAAAGGGAGAAAATCGTTCTTAAAAACGCCGTTTCCAGATCTCGGCCTGCGGCACCTACAATGGCATTGTGGCGTTGTGGGATATGGATATTTGCCAGTGCATTACTACGGTGGGTCTGAGAGAGAGAGAGAGAGAGAGAGAGAGGAGAGAGAGGGAGAGATTTATAGAGAAAGACGGAGAGAGAGCACCAAAAACTTTAACAGTCCTAAACCCAAAATTTTCAGGTAAAAGTACAAGCCGTCCAAGATCGCAGTCTCCCAATTTCAGCCCTCGCATTCACCATCGATTCCTCTTGCCTACTATCTGCCGATAATGTATCGTCCCGTATTCCCAATTCTATCCCGCTATTTAGGAGGGCAACATCGTGGTGCTCGACTCGAGCCACGGGATGGTGCTGCGTACATGCTACGTAGGGCGTAGAAGTTGTAATTTGTACACGGATGTGTTTAGTACCATACGACGGAGGTTGTGACGATGTGTTGCTTAGAGAGTGGGAGGACTGTCAGCTGCGATAAGGCCGGAAATTTGAAGGTAGGGAATTTCATAGGGGATTAAGGGAATGGTTAGGGGCAAGTGTGGATGTTTTACGGAAATTGATTACTGTAATCATGATTTTTGCCTCAAAGCATCACTGCTAGTTTGCCGTGCAGATAGTGGTCGGCCGCGTTTGCAGCAACGGGAAAGAGAGAGCGAGAGAAAGAGAGAGAGACAGAGAAAGCGAGAGAGATGAAAGCTTTGCTCTAAACTTCTGGATTTTTGACTTCCGGAACCCTTTAAACCCCTTCATCAACAGGTGTGGGACGTATTCGGCGAGGAAGGCGAAAGCGAAGAACTGTCCACGACCGGCATCATCCCACCCATCTACGTGCCCCCATCCGGGAAATTGATGCTGGGCAGCGTGCCGAGCACGAAGAAAGAGTCTGTGGCCTTTTGAAAGCAGATCAACTCGTTCAGGATGAAAATCTGGAGCTTTGGCGAGAATTCGGTGACGTTGAAGAATCGGTTGTCGCATAATGAAGAGGTTACATGCTTCTGTGCGGCGCCGATGGGGACGTTGGTCGTCACCGGGAGCACCGATCAATCCCTGAAATTGTGGCAGATTGACTGCGGGTTCTTGACACAGGTCGGGTTTAGCTAGGTTTGAGGATGGCGGCAAAGTCGACAAAACCTACCTTGAACTGCTTCAGGTTCTCGTTGGTCATGAAGACGTTGTGACGTGTTGTGCGATATCGGACGATGAGCACGTTGTCGTTTCGGGTGAGTTGTGAGGGAAAAGTGAGAGAGCGAACGATAGAGCGAGAGATCCCGAGAGCGAAAGAGAGTAGAGAGAGAGAGAGAGAGAGAGAGAGAGAGAGAGAAAGACGAAAGGAAGGGCATCTGAATCGGTTAGCCTAAACCTAAGCTTCAACCTAAGCCTAAGCCTAAGTTTAAACCTAAACCCAAGCCTTAAAATTAAGCCTAACCCTAGGTCTAAGCCTGGACCCAGCCTAACCCACCATTTCCAGGTGCTCGCGACCATAAGGTGATCTTTTGGTCAGTGATTACGGGTGATGCGATGCGCACAGTGCTGACGTGTAGCCCAGTCACTGCAGTGGCCGTCACCGCCGATGCGTCGGTCGCTTTTTCGGGTTTGTCAGCGGTCTTCTATCGACGACGCGTCATTTTTTTCAGCTGATGAAGCCGGCTGGATCGAGGCTTGGTTCGTCGACAAGGGGACGCTGTTGTCGTCGTTTGATGCACATCGGCCAATCAAGTGAGTTAGGAATGGGTACGCGTTGCGGTCGCGTTGCACTCCGCGACCGGCATACAATAGAAGCGTTGCGGCCCGGAAGGACTGAATTACCAAACACCAATCCACTTTAGAAGCCTGATCCGCTCGTTCGACGCGAATCGCCTGATCGCCCACCTGGCCAACTGTGCCCAGCTGCCAATTCTCTGCCTTCACAACACCCCCGCCGGACCTCATCTGGCCAAGGAACGGCGGAGGAGCGCCCGCGCACACTCCATCAGCAGTGTCGGGAGTGAGCATTTACGTCTCCTTGAAAATGACCATTTTAGGCAATATGAGCGAGTCGAAGAAGGACTCGATGGCCAACATTCCCATACCGACATCTGGCAATGGGGCAACCACACCAAAACCCGTACCCCCAAGGCCCACCTTTGATAAGATGGAAAGGTGGGTAGTTGAAGAGATCACTCTCTCGCTCGCTCGCTCACTCATTCTATCTCGATGTGTCTCTCTCTCGCTCTCCCTCCCACTTATTAACTCCATCTTAATTTCTCTCACTTTCTCGCTCTGTCTCAATCTCTCACGTTCGCTCTCTCTCTCTCTCTCTCTCTCTCTCTCTCTCTCTCTATCACTCTCTCGCTCTTCTGAATATACCTCCCGCTCTCACTCCCGCTCTCTCTGCCTTTTCTCTCTTTCTCTCTTTCTCTCTCGCTCTCTCTCTCGCTTTCTCACTCTCTCTCTGTCTCTCTTTCTCTCGCTCCGTGTCACTCTCACTCTCTTTCTTCTCTCGCTTCAAATCACCGGGAAGCTTAGCAGAAATTCCTGAGGAAATAGAATAGTGCTTCCATCAGCCGATTTCAGGTCGAAATCGCGGAGTTCGTTGATAGAAAAAGACCGGAACACCACGCTAACCACTCAGGTGGCCGTCCCCGCCCAAAAATCGAGCACCTGTGTTCTGTTGTGACGGAGCCGACAATGAGAAAGAGAAAGAGAAAGCGGCTCAATAATAAAGATTCTATACATTGATGTCGAAGATATACAAAAGACACTACTAAAATACACAACTACAAACTACAACACTTTAGACTACCCTAGATTGCTTGTAATTTTCATCCTTACTTTTGTCGTTGTTTTTGTCAATTTCAACCCTTTAACTTATGTCTAGCACCTGCTAATCATTTATAGCGTAAATTATTCTATTTTTATAACATTTAATTTGCAGAAACGCATGATTATGTCTAACAAAAATTATATTCCTATATTAACAAAAATCGAGCTTTTTCAGGTATTTTTTCACAAATTTTTATCTAAAATGTCAAATGTTTCGAATTTGCGCTAAATTTTGCCCCCCCCCCCCCCTCGTAGGCCACCCATTCGAGGCGGG
>CATQJA010000791.1:0-39408 GCA_958295435.1 Mesorhabditis spiculigera
CGTGCAACTGGCACGAATGAGGAAATTCTATTCTTTTACACACTATTCAAAATAGCCTCCCCAACCCCGAAAATTAGTAAAATGGGATTTAAATTTGTCAACTTGTGTTTTATCGAAATTCTAAAAACGGCATCGAAAAGAGGAGAGTAAATTACCCCCGGTGACGAAGTTTTAGAGCATTTTATACACGGGAAGGCTCTCAAATCCGGCCTCGAAAGCGACAGCTGCACACACTAACACGACAAAATTAGGTAGGTAGGATATTTTAGAAATTTCAAGTTTATGTTTTTAGAAAAATGTCTTTCAGGAAAGGCGATTGGGATTTGAATAACGGCAGGACCGAAGTCATAAAAATTGAGGGGAAATCTAGCACCATAAACGGAAAAAATGCCAGCCTCAAATCATGCTGAAGCGGTGAAACTCATGCAGCGAATATATGCATTTAAAAACGCCTACTAGCCGCGCTGGGAGGTTTGTAAGATAATTCAGGCCAATTTAGCGAGCGGTTGATGAGTCACCGAAAGGCAAGAAAATGGCGACCTCGCGCGTCCTTGAGCGGCCCCCACAGTCAAAGCCCAGATCTTTCTCCAAACGTCCGGGTTAGGTTGCGCAAAATTGCTCAATTTTTCCGATCAATGCCGATTGCAGCAATTCTCCGGTAGATGGATTTTTCAGAGACCCCCTTGGGGGTAGCAGGATTATTTTCATAATGCAGAATTTCATAATACCGAATTGTTGGGACGCCAAATTTTCAAAACACCGAATTTTTATAACGTCGAATTTGATAATACTGTGCATGGCCCCGGAAGTGGATCATGGGCAGGTCGTCGAGCATGAACCGTTCGATACCGAGCAGCCGCCAAGGTTTTTCCCGGGTACCAGGTTGCCAGATTTGCCAATATGCTCGTCGTTTGAAGCCCTTTCAGATGGCATTACCCGGATCTCGGTGCAAAATTCGTTTCGTCAATGTATCGAGGAACAAGTGGATATCTTTATTAAATTCGGGTTTTCTGAGAGTCCTCCGGGAACAGCCGCGCCAGAAATAATGACTCGAACTGGAAGTTTAGCTATAAACTGGCCCTTTGCAATAGAAATAACCCCCGGAAGGCCTCGAAGAAGGTCTCAAATTCACGGCCCAAAAAATGGTTCAATAGTTTTTCCATGAAAATCTTTTCCCCAATTCCTGGAACTACCACTTCTACGAAAACTACGTGTCTCAAAAAAGCGCGTTCTAGCTTTCCTGTTCCAAAAAAGCCCGTCTGCATATCCTGCTGCTGGCTGCCTTAGAACCCAAGTTCTGTTTTCAGTTTACCTCCTCCCTCCCCCAGCCCAGCCGGCCCCTATCTACCGTATCCCGCCGCCGCGTTATCCTACCGAGCAGTAAAGTCTACCAAAATACTCGGAAAAGCTAGGCGAACATTTTCGTATTCTTTACATACCCGTAGACCAACAGGGAGCCGGGATACAAAAAGTCGGGCGCGGGCTGGGGGGGGTAAACTGCACTGTAACCTTGTGGTGGTTCTATAGTTTTTCCACGGGGTACAGAATCTTTCTATGGCTTCCAGGATAATGCTCCGGTATCTCATGAAGCTCACCAATATTCACTTTCCGTTGAATTGGCCAAATACCCGGACTCAAAAGCACCAGAAACGTTCTCTGATGGCCAAACTCTAGCCGATCTCCCCCCACCCGGCCAGTGACCGCCACAAAAATAGTGGTCCCGCTCTGCGTTTTTGTGGTCGGTTGGGGACCATTTTTAGGAGGGGGCCCATTGAGTAACTAGGACCAAAAAGTTGCTCTCTCTCTCGGTCGAGTTTGGCCCTCAGCGGATTATGAGTCAGAAGTTGCACCCGGGAAACGGCAGCAGCGATCAGATTTTTGTTGTGTTGTCGGCAAACTGTAGTTAGAGGAAGAGAGTGAGAGCGAGAGAGTCAGTGAGCGAGAGAGAGAGAGAGAGAGAGAGAGAGAGAGAGAGAGAAAGATAGTGAGAGAGAGGGGGCTACGTGAGAGGGCGAGAACGAGCATGCGAGAGTGTGACAATAGTAAAATTACCTGGAAAAGCGAAAGAGCAAGAAGAATTGCTTCGCTCTGCCCAAATGATCTCTGCCAGCCCCCCTCCCAGCATCACCCCAAGCATCCGGTGGGCCACGCGACTAGCATACCTTTTGGAGACCCGGAGGCACAACAAGGAGGCGGCGGCGGCCACTGGGGACACCACGGCGGTTTCCCCCACGGTTTCAACCCGTTCGGCGACGGCGGCGGCGGCTCGTTCAAGTTCCACTTCTAGGCACCCCGGTCTCTCCTCCCTGTCATTTCATAGTCATAGACAGCTACCTCCTCTTCCCCCACCCAGCAATTCCCGGGCTCTGTATATCCTTTCGGCTTTACGTTTCTACGGCCTCTACCCACACAAATTCGTGCCTTCTCAATGCAATCAATACTGGTCAATTCCCCCCAATCGGCTTTTCTTCACGATATTCGCTGTGATTCCCTCCCCCCATCGGCTTGTGATTTGATGTTTTACGTGGCGCTGCGGAACTGGACTGTTAGCGGGGGGGGGACTGGTTTTGGCGTAGCCGTTGCACTTTTAGGCGTGAAAAATCGTTACTCATTTTATAAATGCTTATTAAAAACGCTATAAAGCGCCGCAAATTGCACTACGTAGCCATAGGCCAGATCTTCCCCTGCTAACAGCCCAGTTCCGACCCTGCTTCAATCGCCGTGCATTTTTTGGCTCTCGCCGTCATCCGTATTGGTACGTATTCTATTGTTCGTGTTAGGGTTTCTATGCGGGCCCCTCTGCTGTGTGTATCTGCCGCTTCGTCTTGACGTCTAGCCCTGGTCTCGTGGCGGTCTAATTATTACTCCTTCTTTTTTTGGGTATCCCATGTCTTTTCTTCTTCCCCATCCGATTGTGTCATTTCCGGCGGTAGGGTTACTTGCTGGCGCCTCCAAATAAAAGCCTGCACGGGGGTTGTGTAATAAATTGTTTGCGCAATTGCCTTCGTAGACGCTGTGAACTTCACGCCAAGTTTTTTCAATCTTGTTTAAGTGTTCTGTCACTTGGTCGAGAAGGCACGATGTTATATGGGTTGGCGAAACTTCCGCTGTGCCTCAGGGGTTGACAACGGGCTGGGCCGGGCCCGGTTTCTGTGCCGGGCCCGTCGGGCCCGGATCGGGCCCGATTTTGATGATTTTTAGGCCATTTTTGCGAATTTTCGGCCAAAAATCGTGATTTTTTTTCAATTTTTTCGGAATTTTTCGAAACTTTTCCAACTTTTTTAGGTTCTTTTTGTTAGGTTTTTGGCTCTAAACCCTATTTTTCAATTTTTTTTTTGCTCCGGGAGTTGCAGGCTAGGTTAGTAGGGCCGGGAATTGTGATTTTTTATGCCTGAATGGACTAGAAGACACTTCTTGCATGATTTCTAACCGGACTTCGTTTATCCGAAGGATCTCTGAAAACCATAGTTCGATATTTCACTAAAAAAAAACGATACAATGCATCTACAAAACGGTCAATAATGGTTATCCGAGCTTTACCATTGGTCGGATCCGGCATGTTTGTATTTTGAAAATACAGTTTCTAATGTTTTTATGTTTATTAATAGTTAGAAAATAAAAATAGTTGATATTTATTAGTTGTCGTTATACTTCGATTAAAAAACCTGGGTCTTAGTGGAAAAAAATTTTTGACCCCTCTGACCCTAGGTGTCTGACCGGGCCGGGCCTTGGATTTTGGCTTTCGGGCCGGGCCGGGCCGGGCCTGGGGTCGGCTGGGCCCGGCTTCCGGGCCTCGGCCCGGCCCGGCCCGGCCCGTTGTCAAGGCCTGCTGTGCCTTTGACAGTTTATCGTGCTTTGCTATTGACGACATTCCAAAACTATTTATTCTCGAGTACTGGTCCGGTCGGCACATCGTTATTTAACTGGGACACGGGTGGGGTTGGCACTTGTAAGAATAGACATATAATATCACAACTCCATGTACAGATGCGAAAAATCCCTGTATTTTTAAGGGCGGGTAACAGAAAATTATGGCGGCGGGGGCGAGCATTTTTTCTAGGGAGCTTGTTGTAGTCGGGCTTGTTGTAGTTGAGCATTTGTTGTAGATGTGATCGAGGGCTATCAATCGGTACCGTCCAGAAGCTGCTGCAGTGCTTCCTGGAAAAAGTATTATGTTTTCAAGTGCATCTTATTTCTAGATCTATTTCTAGTTTCTATGTTTTTTTTTGTAGGACTTAAGTGTTTCTGAAGTGTTTCTGAGTGAACCTCCGAAGCCTCTTCCGCTTCATCCCATTCTTCCATTGGCTCTTCTCCGAAGGGCAATCCGGCCGCCCAGATGTAGAAGAGGCGACGGTGGGCAGGGTGCACCTGTAAAAAATGATAGGTGACTGTAACAGAAAGCCATCAGAGTTTCGTAGGGGTTTTCGAGTTTTCCATTCTAAAAACGTTCCAATAAATAACAAATATATTGTTCTATTGCGGCTAGAAAATCGAGGCAGATAAAGTGTTCCAAAAGACATTCCAATAACGGGTTTCCTGGCGGAAACACAATCGTGTGAACCCACCGATCGACGGTTGCCATACACAAATGCCCGGTACGCCTTGCACTCACGGCACTGGTCGATATTGATCGCTAGAAAGAAGCCATATACCTGGTGTCCCAAGCTATTTGCGATTTCGGTACTTACCGTTTAGCGGGGGGGGGGGCTAATTTTTACTTTTTCGCATAATTTTTAGAGCATCTTTATGGTGTTAGCAGTTTTTGATGGCTAGAAAGTTGTAAAAGCATTTTTAAAATTTTCGAACGTTGAAATTTTTGACCTTTTTTGGCAATTTTCATACATGTTCCACCAACCCGTCCAAAAATTTCGGTAATTTTGGTAGATATTGCTATGAGCCTTTGCAACAAAAACCCATTGTAAAATGCAATAAGAATCGTCATATTTCGTTCATGGCCGTACGGAGTTATTGGGGAAAAATTGAATTGCCATACCCCCCCCCCCCCCTGCTAAACGGGAAGAACCGGGATTTCGTCCACTCGATACGGAGTGCGGGGTCCTGTCTTGCGAGCAGGTGGTAGCCGAGCAGGACGCCGTCCGGGCCGCGGGCACATTGCTGGGTCGCCGGCGACCAGTCCCTATAAAGAAGCAACAGGTAAATGCTATTTTGTCCGAGATTTATCCAAAACCGCTTCGCGGGCCTTGGCTGGAATGCGGCCTTTGGACGAAAAATTTGACTTTCTGATAGCTTTCGGACCCTCATCCCCCCCACCGACCATTCACGCGAGTGCACTTGCAAGAATGAAGAATTTCCTTTTTTCACGTTATGCAAATTGACCCTCAGGGACCCCCGAAAAATGAATAAAACTGGCTCGAACTGTAAGTTTGTATTTTATCGTAATTTGGTTAATTTTTGGCAAAACTGGTACCCTGCTTCTCGTCAGCACTTAAAACAGAGCATCAGCAGCCGTCGCGACACCTTGTCGGCAGGGGCGACCAAGCAGATCACGCACATCGCCTCGCCCACCACCTCGTTGAGATGGTCGGCTCGGTTTGTCAGCACCTCGCGCATCGTCGGGTCCATCCGCTGAAACAAATACGTTAAAAGGTACTCCTAAGCACGATAACTTTTTTACATGCAGGAAAAGGGGCAAGAAAGGAATGTTTCTCCAACGCCCAAAAAAGGTTATTTCCGAAAAACTTACGTGTTTTCAAAAAACACCAAAAGTTCTTTTTGTTTTTGTGTGTTTTTCTAATGTTTTTTTCCACTAGCCAAAAAGTGCCCGCTCATGCCAAAAACTCACTGTGGCAGACGACCAGCGAACCATGAATGGCGGGCCGGCAGTCGTGTAGCCCTTGAGTATCTTGTCGCCGGGCTGTAATAGACAACATTATGGCAATTTACCAAACCGTTTGCAGATTTTGCACACCATATGGGCGAAAAACTTGAAATTTCTCAAAATCGAATAACCAAAGATGACAAAAATACGATAAAACAAGCAAGTTTTGATGGTTTCTAACGTTCTACCAAAGTGGGAATTGTAGCTTATTTCATACCTGCAAATACCCGAAGAGAGGGCAGTCCGGACGGACCCTGATGACGACATTTTGTCCATTCGTCTGAATCTTCCATCCAGACAGGAGGATCGACCGATAGCGATGCTGCAAGTTGTCAGGTTAGGATAGCGAAATCGGGGCGGAGAAGGAGGCTAACCGATATTCTTTAGGAATTCGAGGCTATGCGACTAGCAGAGATTCTTAGGGGAAATAGAGGGCAAGCTGGCAGAGATTCTTAGGGGAAATGGAGGGCAGGCTAGCAGAGATTCTTAGGGGAAATGGAGGGGCAGGCTAGCAGAGATTCTTAGCGGGATGTGGGAAGGGGAGAAACCGACCTGGACGGTCGAATTCGTCGAGTTCGACCTGGCGGTAGTGGTGTTTGTGGTGGCGGGCAGGTTGTTCGGGCGTCCCGTCTGCTGCGGGTGCGGCAGCAAGTCGGTCGTGGCGTAGCTCGGGGCGGCCTTGTGCTCCTGAAGGATTGGTTTGAACATTGAATAGATCTTAGAGAAAATGGAGGGGCAGGCTATCAGAGATTCTTAGAGGGATGTGGGAAGGAAACCGACCTGTTGTGGCGAATTGTCGGGGGCGGACGTCGGTCCGGCCCGGCATTCTCGGGCAGGCTAGCAGAGATTCTTTGGGGAAATGGAGGGGCAGGCCAGCAGAGATTCTGAAAATAAATGTTCTTGCTTCTGTCAACATTTTAAATGCCCCTCAGCACCTCTGCACAAAATTTCAAGTCGATCGGATTTGAAATGGCAAAATGCCAGCGTGGCTTTTTTTGAACACCCTGTAGAACAACAAAATAACGCCGCACGGGTCAGTTCGAAAATTCACAGAGAATCCCTAGCAAAGACGATGACGGTCATACCTTCACGGACCGGGCGCCGGCCAGGACGTGGGCGCTGGGGTCTCAATGATCACGGCCGTTCGCCGAGCCGTTTTATGATGATTTTTGCAAGTTTGGATGTAAATTAATGAATTCAAAATTGATTGTTGGTAATTATAGGATGGTAATCGATTTCGCTCACTATCTCACCACCAGGGTTGGTCACGAAAGGACCCGGACCCCGGACCCCGGACCCCAATTTTGACCCGGGGTGAATATGAAGTATTGATCTTCAGCAAAACTTATAGATATCTCCAAACTTCAATGTAGTATTTGAATAATTTACGTTTTGCATTTACTTCCGAAGAATCGCTGGGGGGTCCGGGTCATTTTCAAAAGACCCGGACCCGGACCCGGATCCGGACCCGACCCGGACCCCCGAAATGGGGGGTCCGGGTCGGGTCCGGGTCCGGGTCGGGGTCCGGGTCTGACCCGGGGCCCGAAATGGCCATCCCTGCTCACCACTGATCTTTCTGTATCTCTCTCACTCTCGCTCTCGCTCTCTCGCTCTCACACTATCTCTTCACTGGCCTCTCTCACTTTATCTCTCTCTCTCTCCCTCCCTCCCTCTCTTCCCCCTCTCCTCTCTCTTTATTTCTCTCGCTCTCTCTCTATTTTTCTCTCTTTCTCTGTCTCTCTCTCTCTCTCTCTCTCTCTCTCTCTCTCTCTCTCTTTCTCTCTCTCCCTTTCAGATTTATCAGATTCAGCATCGGTTTTTTCACCGGCCCCCAGTTTTACCACCTCAACTTGTGGGTTTTTGATTCCTTCCGTCCAAAGAACAGACGTTTCTGGCCATAAGCCGGGGCTTTATTTTTAGGGCCAACTTCCTGTCTGCCAATCCGTCCATCTGTCTACCGGTCGTTCTCAAGCCAGCAAGTGCCTGCCCCAGGGTCATCCGGAACTCGCAGCTGATCACAGATCTGTACAGCCACCGGGAAGTGTCTGCCCGGTTTTTGAGCTGCAGCTCGAGCTCCGGGCTTGGTGTCTATTTTTAAAGAGACTAGGTGGTCTTAGGTCATGGGGAAACGGGTGTTTTTGTTGTTTCAGATTACGACATGGAAGGCCTCGGAGATACCGGCTTGGCTTATTGATTTTAAGGGGTCATTGAAGGCAAAATCCATGAATCTCATGGGGCTTGGGACATGAAAATGGTCCCACAAAATTTAGGGCATTTTAAAGGGCTTGTGAAGGCAAGGTTCATGGTACTCATTGGGTTTTAATGGGATTGTCTTGGGTGGATTTTCTATAGATTTTACCATCCGCATTTTATTGCGTAATGGATTACGTCCGTTCCATGGCGGACGAACAGTGCTAGGGGTGCCCAAGCACGCCCCCTTTAAAACAGCTCATCTCCATTTATATAGCGCCATTTAAGGGAATTATTTTTGCTCCCTTCCCCCAAAAATTTGCCAATTTCTCTAGCTCGTGCTCCCCAGTTTCCGTTTGACCTTTAGCCCCGATGCTCTCGTCATTTGGATCAAGCGGAAAGTCACGGAATTGCGGAAAAACCTTGCCGGGATATTTGCGTCAATGCAAAGAACAGCCGCTCGATTTCGAAGGAGCTGTAGATAAGGGTTATTTGAGGGGCAAAGAAAGGCGAGGGAGGAGGAGGAAGAGGAGAAGGAAGTTGTGTTCCGCTGCTTTTCCCTGATATTACAGCCGGAAAGTAGAGGTGGGAATCATGACCGGAAATCCGTCGCGGGCGAACGGCAACTGGGCGTTCTTTATGGCGTTTTCCAGCCTAAAAAACACCAGAATCTGCAAACGTAAAATTTTTCAAATTTTCCAGGATTCAAAGCTGTTTTTGCCAATAATTACCGCTTCAAAAATATTTTTTTTTGGCAAAATTCCAGTTTCGATTTTTCCTGGAAAATCAGCATCAAAATCAGCAAATCAGTTTTAAAACAAAACTAAGCGCGTTCACCGACTAGTTATAGACAGATCCCCCGATAATGCAAAAGAACCCAACAATCGAATCCATGAACTTACTGTAAACTAGAGTGCGGCTTATTCAAATCAAATCGCGACTCAAACCGGTTTGATTTGAATAAGGGCGGTTTGAATAAGAATCTGCTTTTCAAATCAAACCGGTTTGGTTTGAATAAGGATCCGTTATTCAAACCAAACCGACCAGGTTTGAGTTGGTTTGAATTGGTTTGAACAACAGGCAAATCAGCATGTTAATCGATCTGATGGATGCTAATCGGCTAAGATTTCGAGGCATCCCTTCCAAAACCTTGCATGACCATTATAATGATGAAATTGGCTTAGTTTACAGAGTTTACACACTTTTTAACCATAGGCTTGGCATTCACGACCGTTCACAATCATCCTAATGGTCGTGATAACCTTGGCAGGGCTGCCAGAAAAAATGTCTCGGAATAGTCCGCCAACCCCTAAAACCTGTCAGGAATGCTGCCGAACGACCCTAAAGTGAACCGCCCATAGATTGGTGCCAAAACGCAAAAATAGTGCAGAAAGCAGGCTGTTTTGGAGAATGGTTCTTATTCAAACCTTGTTCAAATTACTCAAACCGGTTTGGTTTGGTTTGAGTTGGGAATCCTTATTCAAACCGGGTTTGGTTCGAATAAGGATCCCGTATTCAAAACAAACCGGTTTGATTTGAATAACGGAAATCTTATTCAAACCCGGTTTGAATAAGCCGCTTTCTACTGTAAACTGTTTACTCAAGTTGTAGTTTCGATTCGAGACCAAGCGCATCTTGTTCAGAGTTTTTTGCTGATTCCGAATCCGCTTTCTAAATTTGCTGCGGACTTTTATTTTGAAAGTTATACAGCAATTAGGGTAGTAGTTAGGTACGAAAACCAATGAATCGTCATCGTTTTCGATTTTCTTGATCAACTACAACGTCAAAATTGGCAAGAAATTGGCTAGACAAGCATCTCAACGCCAAAACGAGCTTTTTTTGATAACAAGATTGGATTTTTTATGCAAAACCAGAAGATGTGACGCAGGGCGGGGTGTCGAACCGTCGCCGTGCGCTTGGCAAGCGAGCACTTTGCCAATGCACCATGGTGCCAAATGGGCAGCGTGCTGTGAGAGCATACTTCAGGGTCCCTGGCAGCCCTGGAACCAAGGAGGGAATAGTGGGTCGGAATCCGAATTTTTGGCCTTTTGAACTTAAATGAAAGTCCGCATCAAATTTGGAAAACGGATCCGGAATCAGCGAACTGGTAGATGATTTGCACAAGATGCACCTGGTCCCAAATCGAAACTTCAACTTAAATAAAACATTTTCCAGTTAGTCAACTGATAATCCAAGTTGGACGGGTTTTATCATACTTTTAGCGCACCCAATTTCTGTGTTTCTTTGCCTTTTTCGTACCGCATCAGATTATACCCTCCGTTCATTCTTTACCCTCAATTTTGATCTGCACAGCTTTCTGACTAGCCCAAAATTGCCCTGAGCTTTTTTGCACCCGGGTTTCCGTGCTACCCGGCACATTTCGTGTGTCCTGCCGGTCCCTGCTGGCTACCGTAATCCTGGCTCGTGGCTAAATCCGGAGATCGCAAAAAAGGGGGGCGGGCGGAACTGTGGTGTGGCATTGTTGCTAGGCTCCGAAAAGTACACAAGGTTGTATCCGTTGAACTCCCCCGCCGGTGCACGGTTAATTTGAAGGCTTAATTTGGTGACAATGAAGTGTGTAGTTTATGCTCGATGTGGGAAGAGAGAACAAATGGGGATTGATTGCTTGATGATTTGGCCTCAAATTAAAGATTGTTGGTTTATGTAGGATCTCAATTTCCTGCTGGTTAGACGCATTTTATCATTTTTTTTATCAATCAAAAGCTCTTAAAAAGGTTCTAACGCGTTTTCGATAAATCTGGACGGTCTAGTAAAACTATAGTAACTATTTTAATAGCGTTTTTGGTAAAATTTAATTGTATTGCAAATTGAGAAACCAGCATACGAAAACTAGAAAAAATCTTTAGCCTAAATGTTGTTCGAAAATTGGAGAAATTACGCGAAAAATCGATATTTTTGCATTTTTCATCAACATTTGTAAAGTTTTTAGGCGAAGAATATGTAAAAGCAGTTTCCGAAAATTCCTCTATTTATTCGGAAAGTGAAATCCGGGCTTAAGCATCAACGAGACAAGAGGAATAGCTAATGCAAAAAAATCCGCAGAGAGTGGAGCGAGGCAGGAGGGAGCAGAGAAGGTTTATGTTAGTTTCAGAACTAAAGCCCGCTGTGCTAATTTTGCTTTTCCTGATCCCTTTAAGTCCCTCTCACACTCCCCGGATTGAGCGCAAGGCTTGAGCGAGCCCTCAAATCTTTTTACCGTCTATTCAGCTTTCCGCCACCCCAAATGGATCCGAACGACGACGAGCACAATATAGGGCTGTCCAAGGGGGCAAAGGTCGCACTTTTTTTCGGGGGTGGAAGGGATGATGAAAGGACGGATGTGATCCCTGGTGCCACAATCCAGCTTTCAGTCCATTGTAGTCGGTTGATCGGAGTGGCTGTGTTTTGGCCTGAGAACGGTACAGAACGGTCCGGAAAAGGCGGCAGGGCTTCAAAATACTCCAATTTTTTTCGGTGACATTTTTTCGTATTTCGAAAACTACAAATTTCATAGGTACAGCAAGTTTTAATAAATTTTTGCAATAAATAATTTGCATAACGTACAAAAATCGTGGCTCCTCGTGGAAGAGAGATCAGGCGCGCCATGCCAGCGGCTAGCGGAAAACCGAATATTTCATTCAAACTCTGGTTACCAGCGCAAAATGACCGTGAAGCGTTCTTGGCGGTCGCTGGAACGGCGGCAAAGTTGTTTGAAAATGTGATAAAAGAAAAAAATGTGCATTTTCAAGAGATTTTGTAAATATATGCTCTCCATCACCTTCCTGGTCTCTCACGATCTCTCTCTCTCTCTCTCTCCTCACTCGTTCTCTATCCCTCTCTCCCTTTCACTCTCCCTCTCTCTTACTCTCTCTCTCTCTCCCTCAATCACTATCTATCCCTCTTTCCCTCTCTTTCCCCCGCTCGCTCTCTCTCCCACTCTCTCTCCCTTACTCACTCTCTATCCCTCTCTCTCTCTCTCTCTCTCTCCCTCTCTCTCCTTCTGTCTCTCTCTCTCTCTCTCTCTCTCGGTGCAGTGCGTTGCATTTCTTGCGTTTTATGAACCATAGAACGTCTTGATGTTTTATGTTCGTGAATCGAGTATACAAATGGTCGGTTGGCGTGTTTTATTACTTCTCAATGACTCCTTTCAATAGTTCGAAATTTTGCAACATCTAGTCTTCAACTTTGTACAAAAAGTTATGAATACTTTGACAGTGACGGCGGCCTTGGTAATTCTCCGGCAGTCCATAGATGTATATGGAACCCATCGCCTGGTAGTGCTGCACCACTAACACCATGCCATCGTCTCGCTCGATGCGATAGTAGGTCTGCTTGTAATTGTCGTCGTGCAGTCTCGGGAAACGTTCAAATAACTCCGCGGCCTCTTCTCCCTTAGCCACTGGCCCACCGCGTAGGGGTAGTAACCCGATCCACCAAATCTCTCGTTCCCCTTTCAGCCATTCCGCAATCATCATACGAGCTCCGACTGCAAACTGTCCGTCGAAATCGTCGGCGCCATAGAAATCCATATTCGTAATTTTCAGCAACAAGTATTGCGGGAGGGGTGCACAGATAGTTGCCCATAGCCGAAGGGTGCTTGCGTCCAAAAATCTGAGCAATTCTTCATTTGGCGGAATCTTACTCGCGGAAACTGTCTTGTATTTCCCGTTCGGCTTGTGACGTTTCAAAAAGGGTAGTAAGTTGTTGAGCCCAGCTGGCACGATTAAATTCTCACAGCGGAGATCGATTTCCGGAGGTACTGGGTAGTCGAGGTGCATACTGTCGACCGTCGATCCGTGAAAAATCAGTTGGAGTGCCGCTGGGTCATGGATGCGCCGAGCCCTCCGACCTGATTGGTCGTTCTGGAAAAAGTAGCCTCTCTTCGTCGAAATGTCATAAATCCTCCACGGCCAATATTTTCGTCTACAGCCCCGGGCGATCTTTTCCAATGTCCGGCACGTCGTGGCCAGCCGGAAAAAGCTGGTCGGGTCGAGGTTGCGGAGGATGATGTGGTGTATTTCGGGAGGTAGGTCAAAGAAATTCATTGTGGACTCGGTGCCTAAATGCTTCGACATCATGATATATATTCAAAAAGAGAAAGGAAGCGAAACAGGCTTAGGAAAAAAGATTGTATGAATTTCACAGCGCGGGGAGGATCCTACTATATATAAAAAAATAGTGTTTGTGTGTGTGTGTGCATATTTGCATGCAACTTCCGTGAGTATGTACCGCACCTACAGCCTCAGGGGAAGGTTTTTAAGGGTCTTATGATACGTCATTAGGTGCGTAAAGGTGCTGAGATGAGTGCACACACATAAAAGTTTGGAAAAATTACTGTTTTCGCTATTAAAATTGAGTTTTTGTAAAGATTGCGAGAAACCTGACAAAAGGAAGCGGCTGCCTACGCTAGACTAGTAATAAATACTAGAATAGCGCCCACGCGAAGGCTTGCCACCCGCATCCCTTGTTGGGATAAGACCTGAACCAATAGAAGACGCGCGAACGGCTAATCAGCAGTAGTGTAATGCATTTGTCTGGATAAGGGACACTCTCGTGGAATAAGAGTTTATTAATACACAAGAAAATACCGGAGAACATAGAATACATAAGTCGGGGAAGGTCTGGGATTAAGGGGAATGCGCTAGGTCTGGATAGGGTTGGAGAAACACTCTGGAATAGGAGCTCGCCGGGGTCACCGGTCTCGGGGATGCAGGACACATCACACCAACACCGAATCGCCCTACCAGTCATAGAAATGACCGGCAGCAATTCTCCCAGGAAGGGAGAAATTGCAGCGACTGGGGAAAATGCCCCTTTCCCCGGGCCGAGGGCGGCCGCCATACGGTGGACCCGCTGGGGGGCGCGCGCCGGGACCCAGGGAGAATTTGGCCGCCCGCCAAGTCCGCCTAATTAAACCCTCGTAAGTCCTGTAGAATCGTAAGATCTCTACAGAACTTTCGACACTCCCGCCCGGCCGAGGCCAAGGCGAAAGTGCGTGCGTGTCTGGGTGGTGGCTTAGGGTTTCACGCTCCTGGAGTGATCTGTGATAGACCAGGGTATTTCGCGTTCCACCGTCTGCCTACTGAGCACCGGAAACTGCGGTCTGCTTGGGGTGGAGAACTAGTGTAGTTCTGCAGTTTCCGGGTCAGTCTAGGTGGCCGCACGAGGTTATAGGACAAGACTAGGAAGGCGAGTGGGACCTCCGCCCACAGCAAAAGAAAAAAAAGACTCCTACACCCAGAGTGGTACACAGATAGTGGAGGGGCGAACTAGCGCAAACCAAAAGGGTAGTGGACCGACTGGGTATTACAAGGATCTCGGTATGGGGACGGGAGGGCCAAAAAATAAGGTTAGACTCCTAGGGGGTGGGGCTCAATGGGGACAAGAGAAAAAACGGGGGGGGGGGGGGGGGGGAAGCTGAGCGGCGCTAAGGAGCCCGTACTCCTGCCGAACAACTGGGGACTCACATTTATGGCTTTGGCTGCTTGACTGTTGGTGAACTTGTTGAGCTTGACTTGGCCGGCGGAAGGCGCGGAGCGAAGTGGAGCAGCAACAGACTTGACAGCGGCGGCCAACGGCAGTGATGAACCGATCTGCTTAGTGTGAAGGCAGGGACTGCTTAGGGCTAAGAATTAAGAAACGCTTTTGAGCCCACAAAAGCATTCCTATTCTGAGCTGATCGTGTAATCGCTATCCAGAGGAAAGAAAACGAAATATTCCTCTGGAAATCACGAAGACACTCTAATAAATTTAGACTGGCCTGGTTGCGGGGGACTAGGTGGAGAAAAAATCTACCACGAAGCCCTCCTAGTTATCTGCTTGGTATATCTACAGAATCTGGACGGCCTGAAGAGGACCTGTGATAGACGGAGACCGTCTTTTGCTAAGTCTGGGCCGTGAGGCTGGAACTGCTCCGCCAAGTTCGAGAATTCATAGGCTCGAAAGCTAGAACTCCAAACTCGGCATCGCAATCTTGCTGACGATCTGGTCTATCTTCGTAATGAACTCACACTGCACAGTTGGGGCATAAAGCGCGCACAACTGAGCAGACTGTGTGCCATCCATTTCTGGGATAAGAAGGAAAAATCTGCTTTGTCCAAGTGGACGTCTTGAAGTCGATCTGGAATCAATGGTAAATGCTCTGCAAGCTAGCCGAACTCTTGGATCATACTCCGATCGGAGCAAAGGCCCAAAGTTCCGGTTCGCCCTGGCGCGCATTTGAACCGAGAGATCCTGTCTTCTTCTCGACAATCGTATCCACTATGCCAGAAGATCTGGTAAAGTAGAACTGCCTATATAGGCACCCTGAGGCTATGTCAGCGACAGAGACGAAAATTAGCCGAAGCTACTGCTTTTCAGAAAAGATAACGTCTGAACTATGAGCAGATGCCCGCGAAAGAAAAGAACAATCTGCTAGTCGAATGAATTGACGGGTCCCAGCGCCAAAGAAAATTTCTGAGGCCGGGTGTCTATCCATTCGACGATCGAGCAACAAATTGCCCGAGTTCTGATATGCGGCTTCCCCGAACAAAGTTCGAGTCAGCTTATGAATATTCACTTCTTGTTCCAGATGACGTCTATGTAAGAGCGTCTCTTTGGAACTGAAGAGAAGGCCTGCGTGTAAGATTATACTCACAAAGTCTGACCGCCAAGATCGGAATCTCTTTGGGCAAACTAGGGAGTTGCCTGAGTAAAACACTGCAGGGCTTTCTGCTTTGGGAGGGAATACAACCACCAATCTTACTGGAAGGCAAGCTTGCAGCACCACTGGGGTTCTCAAGGAAGGTGAAGTCAAGTCGTACACACCTTACGATGGGCGACTTGACAAAAATAAGCTCAACCCGAGGGCGTTGCTCATTTCCTGCTCTGGTGGAAAGGGAAACTGGAATTCGGCCTGAACCGAGCGAAAGAAGGGAAGGAGTCTGCTTTCTCAACTCGGTGCCACAAGTTAGCAACCGAGAATCAGGTCTGAATATCGCTGACGTTTCTTCTGGATGGCCCTTATGCCGCTCTTCTTCTGCCTAGTCACATCCTATCATGGCTGTTGTTGACCATGAAGTGGCTTCCGAGGCGGCTGCGTGGTCGTTGACATAGTCAATCGTTAGTAAGAAGGTCTGCGTTGGTTGTTGCTCCTTCTCTCTGAGTTCGGTTCTAGCCCGAAAAAATTCCAGTTCTGAGCTCGATGGGTTGAAAGACCAACGAGAAATTTGCACCAGTAGGATCCCATCTTCCAGGGCAGCGCAAAATATTTATGCGCCGTTCCTGGATCCGAAAATCTAACAAGGCAAATCTTGTCTGCTCGGAAAAATAAAAATAAAAAAGGACTGAATTCGGACCGAGTTCCGATTGGAAACTAACTCCACCGGGCAACACACTAGTGCATGCTTCCGGTAGAGAAGCTCATCCTGGAACTCAATCGTCGTTGAAAAAACTTGGGGAATCTGCACTGGATTGGGATCAACTGGGCCTGACCTAAGCAAAGAGTTGGCTTGGCTTTGCTCTAAAGCTGGCTTCGCCAAGATTGCTCTGAACAGTCCGCAATCGATAATTTCTGGATTGAGGAAGCCCCTTGCTTAAACTCTAGTCGCAAATACTGAGCAGTGCAAGGATATTCGGACGTATGCCCGCTACACTGTGTCCCGCACATCGACCACTAATGGCGTGCCATCCCAATGTCAACCATACAAGAGTGCACAGATGACAATAGGTGGCCGCCATATTGTGACTAGGTCACGTCGATGTGGGTATCACAAGTGATATCCATAAGCTACCGTTCTTTGCAACAAGAAATAATGCAAAGAACTCGATTCCCGCAAGGGAAAATCTGCTTAATCTCATACGAGATTTCCCGAAGGATGTCTGCTTGAGTTCCAAATGGAATTCGAAAGTCTGCTTACACAAAGACATCCTGTGAGGGAATGACTCTGCTCTTATGGTAAACACCAAAGTGATCTGCTCTCGGTCTTCTTGAAGACTGACAATTGATCGCTCAATGCCAGGCTTGGTCTGCTTACTCTGAAGGAAGTTCGAGAAGACAAACTTGCTTCGCAATGAACGTACGAGGACGGCGGCGGTGCGCTCACGTCAACCCGAGAGCGCCCAAAGCTAACAAAATTTACTTATCTCACTTCGCTTCAGATGCTTCATCGACTTGGTAGGCTTGACTGGTGCGCTTCGAGACCATGGAGCATCAGTCTTCATCGTCAGTCATCGTCTTGCATCGGGTTGTCGTCCGTGCGTGAAGCCTTGACCCGCGTGAAGCATGGAAGACAACAGCCTGATCTGGGGGAAAGCAAAGGCCTGGATGGTGCAAGCACCAAAGAAGTTCTGGGCTGAGCAGGAACTCAAAAAAAATCTGGATTGAGTAAGAACTCAAAACCTAAAAAAGATCTGCGTTGTGCTAGAGACTAGCAGCAAAGGAATCTGCTTGTGCTAGAAGACTAGCGGCAAAAGAAAAGAAAGATCTATGCGCAGTAAGAGTGGATCGTTTTGTATTCGCGCAGATACACTGAGCATGTGCCCAATATATCAACACGGGCTGAGTGCTCGTAGTGTAGTCCGAAGAATTCGAAAACCTGCTCGTGGTGGCATGAAGCCATATGCCGTAAGGCAACACCCAACGAACAAGGCATCGAAAACTACAGACTACACCACGAGATGTCTGCCTTTAGCGCCGAAGCGTAAGACCGATCCACTCATAGTACAAAACAATCCAACTTACTTGACATCGATCTCCTCGTCATTGTTTTGAGACGAGCTTCCTGACGTAGGCGACGAGCTGCTACCGCGGCGTCGATCCCGAACGGAGCGCTGCTGGCAGTAGATGGAGTCGTCGCTTGAAGATGAAGGCGAAAGATCCAATGAGACACTGCGACGGATAGACAGTGCAGTCTGTCCACCGAATCAAAAAATGATACGGAGCCAGCTGGTACTGAATCCATCTGCGCGTCAGCATCAGCATACGCATCTCTGGGTTATGTGCACAAGCACTTTTCGAAAGGCAGGGCAAAAGAGAGTTTCTGCTTCGTGTGCGAATAGCACAAAAGAAAGGCAAAAGTTCTGGTTAACGCGAATGCGCGAGACGGTCTGCTTTTATCTTCATTGACTGCTGCACTTGTTGCGGGCGCTCTGCTTGTCCCTTCGTCGCTCGCTCTGTCGGCCGCAAGTGTACGGGCCGCAGTCGACGTCGAGACGGAACGCTGAAAACTGCTGAGCACGCCGGTGATATATCTAGAAGAAGATAAAAGTTCTGGACTTTGTGCGAGGCGCACAAAAGTAAAGGTAATTTTCTGTTGTATGTGCGAGCAGCACAAAAGGAACATCTGCTTGCTGTGCGAATAGCACAGAAGAAAAAGCAAAAAGTTCTGCTTGATGTGCGCGAGGCACAAAAAGAAAATCTGCTTTTAGGCAAATGCCCAATAGAAAAAAGTCTGGACTGGGGCTAGCAAGCTAGCGGCAAAAGTATGAATAAGGAATCGCGAAATGAAAGTGCAGTTTGCCTTGTATTCGCGCAGCATCATTGGCAAATACCAAATCTGCTTACGCGATGTGAGAGCCCGAAGTAAAGTCTGCAAAATTCGAGATTCAATCCGCGGCAGCACAGAGTGCCTTGGTCATAGACCTGGCCAGGCGGAAAGAAAATGAATTCGCAAACTCTACAGCGAACTATCTGCCCTTAGCGCCGAAGCGTAGGGCAGAATGCTCACAACAAAGCAAAACTGACTTACATATCGTATCCTCCTCGTCCAGTTTGAAGACGAGTAGCTGCTCCAGTCGGCGAGGCACACGACAGCGTACGTCCCATGATCAGCGAGAGCGCGGCTGCGTGTAGAGGCACCTCGGCGAGCGAACATCGAAAAGTTGACGGCACATCGGGCGGCACTTCACCGCATCGACTCGAGCAGCTCTGCTTTTGGTGTGCCAAAACACTTTTTAGAAAGAGAGGGCAAAAGAAAATCTGATTTGTGTGCAAACTGCACTTTTTAAAGAAAAAATTGCAAAAGAAAAGTCTGGTTGGTGTGCAATTCGCACTTTTTGTTCAAGAATTAACGAAAGAAAACTTTCTGCTTTGAGATAAACGAAAAGTTTCGCTGAATTGTATCTGCTATACCAAGCTGGTGTTAATGTGCAAGCACAAAAACCGATTTGCCTGGGTTTAGCGTCAACAAACAGCTAAAACCTCTGCTTTGCACGTAGAAACGTGCGGAAAAAGCAAAACCGAAGTTTTGATCTGCATGGCTTTGAAGTAACTTCAAAGCAAAAAGGTCTGATTTGAAGAAAACTTCGTGAACGAGGGTCTGGATGGGAATTATCCCAGGGGAAAACAAAATTCTGCTTCGAAAGGCAGCTGGCAATGAATAAATTCACTGCCCACCTGCTGGGAGGGCGCGGCTGCAATGCTCTACGTTTCCGCAAAGCATGCTGCACGACGCCCACCTGCATTGCCCTTGCTGCTTCGCGCTGACTTCTTCTGCTGCCCTGCTGCGATCCGCTGCAGACGGAAGGCGGCTTGAGACGAGCTGAAGTAGGCGGTTGCTGAAGAGGCAATCTGCTGTAATCTAAAAGAAAATTAAAGTTTTGGCTCGATAAACGAGCGCAAAACCTCTGCTTCGGGTTTTGGCTGATCGGGCGGCTAATTGCATTGGAACAGCAATCTGCCAGCGCCCAATATGCCGGTTGCGAGCGTGCGCTAGGCGAGCTCGACTTGAAATCTGCTTTGAAGGGAAAACAATTGCTCAAAAAAGAGCAATTCTGCTTTGGGGTGATGGAGGAAAGCCTGAATTCGCTTAAAGGATTTGTATGAGGACCGTTATTTTAGAATTTTGAAAAGAAATTTTGAATTTTGAGCTAACTGGGATGTTTGCGAAACGAATCGTACATCACCAGCTAGTTTTTGAAAGCGAAATTTAGACTAAAACAATGAAACAAAAGGGAAACGAAAGATAAAACGGTCCAACATACAAATTACCTTTTTCGCGATTCCTCCAGCCTGCTTGTCCGGCGCTGACGCGGCCATCACAGCTTCTGGGTTGGCGATTCGACCATCGGTTCGCGGCAGCTTCAGCGCTTCTTCTTCACCATGTTGTCCCATAACGTCCGGAAGCTACGGGAACTGCTCTGGAAGAAGATTGGCGGCAAAAGACTGCTTTGATTGAAGAAAAACAAGTTTTTGGCTCTAAAAAGCTCAAAAACCTCTGCTTGTTTTTCTAAAAAAGTCTGAAAGGTGGCAAAACCTGGGCTAAAAGCCCCGAGCAATAAGCTCTCACTCACAAGTGAGTGTTTTCTGACTTGTGGCAACGAATGCCGGGATATTTCTCCCATTTCTGGAAGAAAATCCTGAGCGATCTCGAAGAGAAAGCTCAAATCTGGGTTGTTTGGGTTTCCCCAGCTGGAAGCAACTCTGGAACACACAACAAAACGTTGTGAGTGGAAAATAAAAGAGAGATAGAGACTTTCTGGGTAAAGAATCGACAATTTTTAGGCCGGACGCCGGGGAAAAGTGGCATGAGGCCGTGATCCCGCGGTCGGCGCCGTCCATCAGGCTACGGGGACACCGCGCAAAACCTGTGAAAAAGTCGAATTCTAGGCCCAAAAAGGTAAAGAAAAGTGGAAATAGGAAAACAAAACGTGGGAGAACGTTTTGCACGAGAAATCTATCTGCTTTTGCGGGAAATGTTGCTTCCGCGGTGGCATAAATGCCGAAAAGTCTGCGTTGGGTGAGAAAAGACGTGCGATAAATCGCAAAGGAACAACGAAAACAAAACCACAAGGCTTTCTCAAGGCCTAGGGCATGAATTCGCCTCTTCATTGTCCTTTTTCTGCTTCAAGTGTAGCATTTCTGGGCTTTTCCTTCAACGAATGTGCACTTTCATCGAGGGGCCGGCCTGCAATGCTGTCTCGAGCAGCGAGGAGCGCGGAATCTGCCTTCTTGGGTCGTTGCTGCGGCCTTGTAAACCTAAAAAAAAAGTTTAATCTGGTTCTGGACGACTGGCAAAGGCGGTCTGCTTCCTACGAACCGAAGTTCGGTGCCTGGGCAAGCTCGAAAACACAAAGTGCTTCCTTTTTTACGTTTAGCGCAGAGCTA
Organism: Mesorhabditis spiculigera; assembly: GCA_958295435.1. Lineage (NCBI taxonomy): Eukaryota > Metazoa > Nematoda > Chromadorea > Rhabditida > Rhabditidae > Mesorhabditis > Mesorhabditis spiculigera. The sequence continues at coordinate 21,114 of CATQJA010000791.1, forward strand.
GAACGCGTTTTCTGCTTAGTCTTCGACCTTCCCATGTCGTCTGACTTGATAGCTGCTTACAGACCACTTTTTATGTCTGCAGTCTTCCGTAGGCCTGGATGAGGCAAAACCTCCTCCTCCTCGCCCCATTGGATCTGAGAAGCTACGGGCAGACTTAGTGTGTCAGCTCCCGTTTTTCACGCCGGAATTTCATCGGACGGGCAGACTTAGGTTGTCAGCTCCCGTTTGTGCCGGAATTTTCTTCGGTCGCTTATCCATGGATGCCGCACAGTCCAATGGGGAACTAGAGTGGTGAATAACATCTGCTTTTCACAGTGCTAAACTCAGCGCCGGCAATGCCGAACCTGAGAAGGGCGGTAACCAGGGCCATGATTACCCACCGATCACCTCACCCGGGTTTCCGGGGGCCGCTGATCACACGGCAAAAAAGACTGGAGAGGGAAAACCTGGGTCTGCTTAGCACAAAAGTGCTCCGGTACCTTCTGCTTGAAACTTACCCAAAAAAGGGTCTGCTTAAACTTACAAAAGGTCTGGCTTATACAGCAAATGCAGTATTGACCCGGTTGAAACCTGGTAGACGCACCATGACAAAAGGAAGCGGCTGCCTACGCTAGACTAGTAATAAATACTAGAATAGCGCCCACGCGAAGGCTTGCCACCCGCATCCCTTGTTGGGATAAGACCTGAACCAATAGAAGACGCGCGAACGGCTAATCAGCAGTAGTGTAATGCATTTGTCTGGATAAGGGACACTCTCGTGGAATAAGAGTTTATTAATACACAAGAAAATACCGGAGAACATAGAATACATAAGTCGGGGAAGGTCTGGGATTAAGGGGAATGCGCTAGGTCTGGATAGGGTTGGAGAAACACTCTGGAATAGGAGCTCGCCGGGGTCACCGGTCTCGGGGATGCAGGACACATCACACCAACACCGAATCGCCCTACCAGTCATAGAAATGACCGGCAGCAATTCTCCCAGGAAGGGAGAAATTGCAGCGACTGGGGAAAATGCCCCTTTCCCCGGGCCGAGGGCGGCCGCCATACGGTGGACCCGCTGGGGGGCGCGCGCCGGGACCCAGGGAGAATTTGGCCGCCCGCCAAGTCCGCCTAATTAAACCCTCGTAAGTCCTGTAGAATCGTAAGATCTCTACAGAACTTTCGACAAAACCTCTTTGTTAGGAGGCAATTTGCATGCGCCGGAAGTGGGGTAAGCCTATATAAGGGCGCAGAAGGGGTTCTTTTCATTTTTTTTGCGATCAAGGTCCTGGAAGAATATGCATATTTTTGCCTACCATGTGCGTTAGACGGGGCCAGGGTTGAAAAGCCGCGAAGCGGTTTTTCAACCCTGGTAAATGATGAAAAAAATAGCTGTTCTTTTGAGATTTTAGTTTAGCAAAAAGCCTGAACTAGAATTGGGGAATTATCAGAATTCAAAGGCAAAAAGGCAAAGATCATTATTTATTTTAATCTTTATTTCCTAAGGGGCGCCTCTGCTCAAAATCATGTTTAGGAGAAACTTCGACTTTTCAACCTTTCTCCTTAATATAGGCAGCCGCCATTTCCGGCATAGACTAATTTATTCCAAACAAATTTTTGTACCAGAACATCAATTTAATGTCGAAAATCGGCGGTTTTCATAAATCTGGTCTGCTTGAAAGTGCATCGAAGCCATTACGCACCTAATGACCTATCAAACACGTGCCCCCCCTCCCCCCGCGTATTGAGATGCGGCTGGAGGAGGCTGACGGAAGTTGCATGCAAAGTGGAATACATGAATCACTTTCCAATATAAAAAATCCGCTTCGCGGGCCTTTGGCGTTGGAATGCGGCATTTGGATGAGAAATTTGACTTTCCGATAGCTCGACTCCTTCGGACCCTGTCCCCCACCGGCCACACACGCGCGTGCACTGCCACGAATGAGGAAATTTCTATTCTTTTTCACGTTATTCAAATTAGCCCTCCCCAACCCCGAAAATGAGTAAAACGGGATTTAAATTTCGAAACTTGTATTTTATTGAAATTCTAAAAACGGCATCGAAAAGAGGAGAGTAAATTACCCCCGGTGACGAAGATTTAGAGCATTTTATACACGGGAAGGCTCTCAAATCCGGCCTCGAAAGCGACAGCTGCACACACAGACACGCAGATAGACACGCCAAAATTATATAAGGTAGGATATTTTAGAAATTTCAAGTTTATATTTTTAGAAAAATGTCTTTCAGGAAAAGCGATTGGGATTTGAAGAACGGCAGGACCGAATAATTCAAATTGAGAAGGAAAAATAAGGATCATAAACGTAAATAAATGCCAGCCTCACGTCATGCTGAAGCGATAAAACACATGCTGCGAATATATGCATTTAAAAAGGCTTACTAGCCGCGCTGGGAGGTTTGTAAGATAATTCAGGCCAATTTAGCGAGCGGTTGATGAGTCACGGAAAGGCAAGAAAATGGCGACCTCGCGCGTCCTTGAGCGACCTCCACAGTCAAAGCCCCGATCTTTCTCCAAACGTCCGCGTTAGGTTGCGCAAAATTGCTCAATTTTTCCGATCAATGCCGATTGCAGCAATTCTTCGGCAGATAGATTTTTGAGGGACCCCCTTCCGGGGTAGCCGGATTATTTTCATAATGCAGAATTTCATAATACCGAATTGTTGGGACGCCAAATTTTCAAAATACCGAATTTTTATAACGCCGAATTTGATAATACTGTGCATGGCCCCGGAAGTGGATCATGGGCAGGTCGTCGAGCATGAACCGCTCGACACCGAGCAGCCGCCAGGGTTTTTCCCGGGTACCAGGTTTGCCAGGTTTGCCAAAATGATCGTCGTTTGAAGCCCTTTCAGATGGCATTACGCGGATCTCGGTGCAAAATTCGTTTCGTCAATGTATCGAGGAACAAGTGGATATCTTTATTAAATTCGGGTTTTCTGAGAGTTCTCCGGGAGCAGCCGCGTCGGAAATAATGACTGAAACTTGGAGTTTAACTATATACTTCCCCGTTGCAATCAAAATAACCCCCGGAAGGCCTCGAAGAAGGTCTCAAAATCGCGGCCCAAAAAATAGTTCGATAGTTTTTCCATGAAAATCCTTGCCCCAATTCCTGGAACCACCACTTCTAATAAAACTGCGTGTCTCAAAATTTACACAGCTGTTTCCTGTTCCAAAAGAAAGCCCGACTATAACTATGCAGCGGCTGGCTGGCTTAGAACCCAAATTCTGTGGTGGGCTTAAGTACCTTCCCCCCAGCCGACCCCACCTACCGTATCTCGGCGCCGCGTTATCATACCAAGCAGTAAAGTCTATCAAAATACTCGGAAAAGCAAGGCGAACATTTTGGTATACTTTACACACTTGTATAACAGCAGGGAGCCGAGATACAAAAGTCGAGCGTGGGCTGTGGGGGGGGGAGGAACTGCACTCTAATCTTGTGGTGGTTCTATAGTTTTTCCACGGGGTACAGAATCTTTCTATGGCTTCCAGGATAATGCTCCGGTATCTCATGAAGCTCACCAATATTCACTTTCCGTTAAATTGGCCAAATACCCGGACTCAAAAGCACCAGAAACGTTCTTTGATGGCCAAACTCTAGCCAATCTCCCCCCACCCGGCCAGTGACCGCCACAAAAATAGTGGTCCCGCTCTGCGTTTTTGTGGTCGGTTGGGGACCACTTTTAGGAGTGGGCCCATTGAGTAAATAGGACCAAAAAGTTGCTCTTTTTCGGTCGAGTTTGGCCCTCAGCGGATTATGAATCAGAAGTTGCACCCGGGAAACGGCAGCAGTGATCAGATTTTTGTTGTGTTGTCGGCAAACTGTAGTTAGAGGAAGAGAGTGAGAGCTAGAAAGAGAGAGAGAGAGAGAGAGAGAGAGAGAGAGAGAAAGATAGTGAGAGAGAGAGGGGGCTGCGTGAGAGGGCGAGAACGAGCATGCGAGAGTGTGACAATACAGGGTGGGCAGAAAAAAAAGTGCCTGGTTTGCACTGAAATATCTCGCTAGGGGAAACGAATCGGACCATCGTTACCTTGCCAGAATGCTTAAATATGCTGGGTATGAAGAATAAACACAAGTTGTTTTTTACGATTTTTGACGACCCACTACTCGTTAAGAATTTTTGAACATTTTTGAAAAAATAGAAAACTTTGAAGCGATAAAGTATGCAACTTTTGAAGAGTTATAGTAAAGTGTAGGGTATCAAAACGAAGCTCTTGTAATGCGCTATCAGACGCGTGGTAAAGATTATCGATCGGTTTAACTAGCCGTCAATAGGAGCGTTCGGAAAATCGGCACTTTTCCAGAAGGGGCGTTTCCCAATTGACCACAAAAAGCCCATTGTTGCCATAACATTTTGTATTCGTTACATGTAATCCTGGTTGCCAAAGATAACGATGTTATAATTTTAACTATAGGAGCGTATAAATTACAAATCCGTCGACTTGGCCAATGGCCAAAAATTTTTTGATCGGGGTTTTCAAAATCTTGTTGCTAAACGTTAGTATTTATTTATTTATTGCTAACTGCAAAATATCAGAAAGATCGGATGGTACAGAAATATTATCTGGAATTATTCCTTCAAAAAGTGCCGATTTTCCGAACGCTCCTATTGACGGCGAGTTAAACCGATCGATAATCTTTACCACGCGTCTGATAGCGCATTACAAGAGCTTCGTTTTGATACCCTACACTTTACTATAACTCTTCAAAAGTTGCATACTTTATTGCTTCAAAGTTTTCTATTTTTTTCAAAAATGTTCAAAAATTCTTAACGAGTAGTGGGTGGTCAAAAATCGTAAAAAACAACTTGTGTTTATTCTTCATACCCAGCATATTTAAGCATTCTGGCAAGGTAACGATGGTCCGATTCGTTTCCCCTAGCGAGATATTTCAGTGCAAACCAGGCACTTTTTTTTCTGCCCACCCTGTAGTAAAATTACCTGGAAAAGCGAAAGAGCAAGAAGAATTTCTTCGCTCTGCCCAAATGATCTCTGCCAGCCCCCCAGCATCACCCCAAGCATCCGGTGGGCCACGCGACTAGCATACCTTTTGCTGATAAGCCCCTTCTGCCCTCGGAATGGACTGACAGTCTGTCATTCGCCTTCTGTCCCTTATCTCCAAAATGTTGCCATCCTCCCCTCCCAGTAGTCTTCCAATTTTTTAGCTCTGATGATTGACGGCTTCACATAAATCCCACTAAATTTTCGCGGCTATTTGCGGTTAATTCGATTCTCGGCAAAAACGGAAGGGTCTCACGCTGCTGCTGACGCGCCATGAAAAAGGCGATTACCCGGCGGGGACCCGAATTATTGGTTCTCTAGTTTAGGTGAGCAACCTAAAAATAAGAGATAGGTATCTCAGACATCGGAGAGCAAGAGAGAGAGAGAGAGAGAGAGCAAGAGAGAGGGAGAGAGAGTGAGAGAGTGAGAGAGACAGAAAGGCAGCGCCATGGATAGAGATCGACATTTTGGAAATGCCGAAATTCTACAGTATCTGAATTTCTGAATGTCGAAACCTTACAATGCGGAAATTTCAAAACATTGAAAATTTCTGAATGTCGAAATCTCATAATCTCGACATTGCACAATTTTGAAATCTCCAAATATCGAAGTTTCAAAACGTCGTCATTTTTCGCATAGTGGTTGGTGGATTTTCCTGGAATAGCCAAATTTTCGGCATTGTTAATTTCGACATTATGAATTTCGAAATTATAAAAGCGAGCCGTCATGCCCAGGTTTTAAATCACAAAGGTTTTTCTGCTAGCCCCCCCCCCCTCCAGTTGAAAAATTCAACCCAAATCCGACACCAAACAACATCCCGATTCTCTAGTTTGAATGACCACTCCCCAAGGCTTTTTCGACTCAATTGGGTCCCGCCACGATTCCCAGAATATGTACCCGGGCCCCCTTTATGGTCAGATATTCCCAGAATTGCCCGTCGGGGGTACTTCCTCAATGTCTCGAGCACCAGAAATCCCCTCCACTTGTGGCTGCCTGCAAAATAGGGTGGGGCCCTAGCCGGGGCCATTTTGCAGGGAGGTCCCTTTTGAGCACCAGCTAAATTTGGCCACTCTCTCGGGGAGAGGCCTTCCGGGTAGAGTGGCCATTTTGTCATGGATCGCTGGAGAACGCACGGAATTTCGATGTACTACAGGCAAACTTTGGGGCCAATTTAAAGGGGGATTGAAGCCAGAGATTACGAACATCACTGGAACAACAATGAAATTCTACTGTAACTCCCCCAGTAAAACTGTGTGAGACAGAGAGAGCGAAGGAGGAGAGACAGTAAGAGTATGAGAGAGTGTGGTGATAGATAGAAAGATATATCGAGTGATTCAGAGATAGCGAGAGCGAAAGAGCGAGGAATAGAGAGAGCGGGGAAAGAGAGAGTACGAGAGAGAGAGAGAGAGAGAGTAAGAGAGAGCGAGTGAGGGAAAGCAATAGAGAGCGAGTGTGAGAGCGATGGAGAGAGGCAAGGTGCGCGGCTTTTTTATGCTGATAAAGCCAAAATACTTCGTCTGAAATTATAAAACTGAATTTTCTATCCAAGGATACAAAAAGATGCTTTTAAAATACGAAAAAAAATTTTTTGTGCCAGCTAAACAGGTTGTGGTTGGTTTTTTGGTAAATTTTGCAGAATTAAATTTGCTTGTTTTTAGGCGAGATCAAGGTGTCCGTTGCGTCATTTGGAGCAATACGGAATGTGTGTGCTTTGTGTTTTGACCGCGGGATTGTTGGGTTCCCATGTACCCGGGTGGTTGAGAGAATCGGGAGAAAGGGAAGGGGATACCCCCCAGGCCCCATGCCCACACCTGTTCTTTAAAGATGGGCAAAATGCCCGGAGGAGACTTGGACATTATGACAGACGAGCGAGAGAGAGAGAGAGAGAGAGAGAGAGAGAGAGAAAGAGAGAGACAAAGAGAGAGACAGACACGTCATACACTACAGATACTACAAGATCATTGACCCTGCTATACCGGCACACTCCTCGTGACCTTCGCCTCCCGGTAGATTGGAGTTTTTGGCAGGCTTCCAGAAACACTATAGTACCTATTAAACTAGTATATCAAAAGAATTTTATTTTAGATGTCTTGAAGAAATGTAACTTTTTTTTAGCCTGATTGATTTTTGTAATGTTTTTCCTTGATCATTTCCCTGTAATGCTTTAATTTTGGTTTTTATTGTTTTAGAATTTTAATTTTTTTTGGTTGAACGGTCTCGATTTTCAAAATATGAAGTTCATTCGTGATCAACTTATCGCTCGCTCCGTCCGTCGCCCTCTAGCTCTCACGCTCTCTCACTCGCGTTCTCTTTCCCTCGCTCGCGCTCTCTTACTCTCTCGCTCTCTCGCCCTCACGCTCTCTCCCATGCTCTCTCTTTCTCGCTCGCTTTCCCTCTCTCTCCCTCTTTCCCTCCCTCTCTCTCTCTCTCTCTCTCTCTCTCACTCTCTCTCTTTCTCTCTCTCTTTCACCCTCTTTCTCATGCTCTATCTCTCTATCTTTCTCGCTCGCCCCTGCTTTCTCTCTCTCTCTTTTTCTCTTTCTCTCTCTTATCTCCCGTTCGCTTTTCCAGACTTTTCCGGTAATTTCGCCATTTTTTAATGTTTTTCCCAAGCTTTCCAGCAGCTCTCAATCACCAAAAACCACTGCCCGTACCAGGAACAATCATGCTAAAGTGCCCCCTAAACTCTGCAGAACATCATCATCTGTACCAAATCTGGACTTTCCCCTCATTTTCCAGCCGGGCTGTCAATTTATGGGTGACTAAGCGGCACGAATTCTTTATTCCCAGCCCTTCCAAAAAAGGGGGCCACCAAAAATCGGCACCGAAAAAGTGGGATGCAGCTGAACATGGGGGGGGGGCGGGGCTTTTTTTTTAGTGTGGGGGGGTGGGGGGCTAAAAATAGGGCTCCATGCTAGCCGCGGCTCGGCCCTGGGTCCAATGGGATCAACTTTCGACTCGATAAAACGTGAGCAAAGTGATTTCGTAGTGGGTTTTTTGTTTATTCTTTATTTTTGTTTTAAAAAATTCATTGTTTATTTATGTTTTGTCTGCCAACAAAATTGATTCCTAGAAATTGTCGAAAATATTCCGAAAATTTTTTCAAATTCGGAATTTTGAAACTTTTCGGTCATTCTTCATGCATTTTGATCAAAAAAAATATTTTTATCATTTTTTGAGATTTGAATACCTAAAAAACTTGTTAAAATTGTTTATTTTTTTCTATCGGGGCCGCTACAAGATTCGGCAGCTGAAATTTATGGATGAGAATCGCCAAAAAGCATTCTAAAATTTAGTTTTATTTGCTGTCACGCCACCTTCAAAGTTGCGAAAATCTCCAAATGCCGTTTGTAAATTTTTCAACTTTTTCAAGTTAAAAGCTTCTGATGCTCCTCTCAGCCTTAGCTGTATGCAATTTTTTAGGTGTGCATTTAATTTCTGTGGACTTCTCATAATTGTTCATTTTGGCAGCAAGTCCCTGATTGCTGATCGTTTCCGCTGTGAATTCCTTTTCGCTCCGGGCTGTACAGTCCGAAATTTTCTCAAGGGAGAGCGAAGTCTGATGAGGAAGTGTGCAGCTTCCTTTTCTCCAAAAAAAGAACCGTCTGCGCCCTGTCATAAATTTTGTGCGGTTTTTGGGTGGGGGATGCGCCCGATTTGTGCAAGAAGTAGTGGGGCTGGGGAGGTGATGCTGATCAGAGGAGGGGGGAATGGATATGGATCTGGATGTGTGCTTTTTTGGGGTTGGCGAAAGACCGAGAGAGAGAGAGGGAGCGAGAGAGAGAGAGAGCACGAGAGAAAAAATAGAGAGAGAGCGGGAGAGAGAGCGCGCGAGAGAGAGAGAGAAGAGCTAGCCAAGCTACCGTACCGCAAAAGAGACTACATTCTATCCTATCCACAGGCGAGGGGCGGGCCGGTCGCATCCCGGTTTTCCCACCGCATTCCAACGGCTGGAGGGTGGCTGAGATATTTAGAGCTGGACCAACGGAAAAATGATACCTTTCCCAGACATTTAGAAGCCAAAAACTAGAAAAAATCTAGCAAATTAAACTGTAAAGTTTTTTGGAAGTTAAAAAGGGGTTTTGCTGTCAAAAGACTGCAACAAAAACCGGAAAACGGCTGGTTGAGCTTATTAGCGACTGTAGTCTAGGGATGCAAAAGCTTTTTTCGGTATCTGAAACCACGAAAAGCCCTGCCAATCAACCAGAGACCAAAAAAATAGTAGTCTACGGGCCCGTCTAGCCCTTCGCTCGCCGATTTACAAGCTCCTCGAAACTTTTCTCTTTTTTTCCAGCTGTTTTGGGCTGAAATTTCAGAAATTTTGAAAAATTAGCAGCCACAGTCATCAGATTCTACATTGCACCCTTGTCTACCATACCCCGAACCCTAATCGTTCATTAAAGATCCTGTATACACGTGTTTTCCCCGAGCGCGCTCAGCTGTTTTTTTTGTCGCGGCCTGACTGTTCCACTTTCTGTGTGTTTGATCAGTCGTCTTTTGGATGGGAATGACTTGTAGTGACTGGAGTGTAGTTTGGGAAGCGATAGATAGAGAGAGCTAGAGAGAGAGAGAGAGAGAGAGAGAGAGAGAGAGAGAGAGCTAGAGAGAGCGTGACTAAAGAACTCGTTGCCTAACCACCATCCGCCTCCAAAACACAACCGTGTACTGCCAACCCCCGCTAGCCAGTCTGCGGCCACTTGGCGTGTTCAATTTTTGCTTTTCAAGCGCTTCCGGTGACCCCCCCCCCCCAGTCTTTCACATTTTGGGACAGCTGGGTGATCGGGAACGTGATGCCTCATCGCAAAATACCGTCCGCGGACCATCCGGGCCTGGGCTAAAAAAAGAAGCGACCGGGAACTATCTCAAACTACGCTTCTCTCTCTATCATTTCTGTACATTGCCGGTGTTGAGCCCGGAGGATGGGAAGGACATTTCGCGTACGCTTCGGCGTCTTTAGCTCCCATTTCTAGCCATTTCTCTATCCCGAAATAGCAGCTGACCACAGTGCAGTCGGTCGCACTTTTCGAATGTAAATTGAGCGTTGTAAATCGTGATTGAAAGAGAGAGAGTGTGAGAGAGAGAAATAATGAAAGAGAGAGTGTGCGAGAGAGATAAAAAGAGAGAAAGGGAGAGAGATAGAAAGAGAGAGTGAGTGAGAAAGAGTGAGAGAAGGCGAGAGATAAAAAGCCTTCATCAGTTCTCGCCCCATTTTAGTCCGTTTTAAAGGGGCTGGCAACAGATGTCCATGAATTTCCTGGTTTCATGAATTCATGCAACGCAACGCGTCAACTTTTTTCATTGTATGATCGCTACGACTTGTTAACAACCCCCTGAAGGATCACTTGGTGCTTTGCGTATCGCGGACCCCGACAAATTCCATAGAAATCTATGCCTTGCCGGTCCCTTTAGCCATCACAAACTCCTTCTCTTACTCTTCCCCGGTGCATTCCAGTTGACCACCAACAAATGTCAATACGACTGGAGGATAGGTGGGGTCATTTAAAAATAGATGTCTAGGTTGGGGAGGGGCTGAACTGTGCCCCTTTCTGCCCGTTTTTCAGCCAAGGGATTGACAGCCCACACTCTAGCCATAGGGCCACGCCCCATTTTGATCATCACCACCGTTGATGACCGGTCAGAGGAGGAGACAGAGAAAGAAAGCGAGAGAGGGAGAGAGCAAGAGAGATAGAGACAGAGACAGAGAGAGAGAGAGAGAAAGTTAAAGCGAGAGAGAGAGAGATATGAAGGCTCTAGTTTGCGGCCGGAAACTGATGGACCAAGGATAGATGATAGGGATATCTGGGATCAGATCCGGAACCAAGAGTCCGAGCGGGTTTTTTGGCCGAATTCCTTGGGATTAAAGCGCTGGTGAGGGCAAGGCTTTTATGGATTTTTAGAACACTGAAATCCGCTTTCCGGAAAGTTTGCAAGCTCCGGAAAGACCAGAAAATCAGGTTCTGCAGGAAAAATAGCTTAGAGAAGTTCAGGCTCATTTTCCGGAACTGCCTTCCGGACGATTACATGAGAGGTTTAACGACCACCGCAAATGCCGGCTTCATCAAGTAGCCGGCTCGGCTTGCAAGCGCTTGCCTTGCATATCTCTCTCTCGCTCTCTCTCTCTCTCTCTCTCTCTCTCTCTCTCTCTCGCTCTCCCTCTTTTCTCTCTCTCTCTCTCTCTCTCTCTCTCTCTCTATCTCTCGCCCCCTCTGACTTATCAATTTGGTTTGTGAGCACAGTTGGGCACAACTCATCACATGATGCCTGCCGCCGGCTTTTGCCACTCCCACAGAAGAGAATAGCTTCCAATCGAGGACCGGTCCCCCCACTAGCTACATACCACTGACAATGCGCAATGCATTGCACCAACTCAAGAATTCAGGGACATCAGGGACAAATACCGTAGCCGTGGTGCGTTATTCAGGCTGTTTCAAGCTATCGTATTGTCAAAATTTGCGTAAATGCAAGACGGCTAGCTAGCAGAGACCATTTGTGCTTGCAAGGGTGTGCTAGCAGCGATTCTTGGAGATTTTTTCGGCTGGAAGACTGCCACTTGGGGCTCACCTTCGCTACCTTCCGCAAATTCTCTTTGCTAGCCACCTTAAAGGGGCTCCGAAATCTGGTCCACGCCCCCCTGCTGTGATTCCTGGCAAATAGCCAGATGCCGCCGCAACGCGACCGCGACGCATGAACACCTGTCCCTGTTTGGACGCGTAAAAGCTTGAGTTTAAAAAGTCTGATGCCATTTTTGGAATCCTTAGCGAATTTGGATCATTCCAGACTTTTAAATTATGAAATTGATCAGTGGATCGCCGAGATCGAGAGATTGGGTGCCGTACAAGGCATTACGACATGTAATCGCCGAGCACTCAAAAGGTCGTTTTTGCCGCAAAAAGAATTCGGTTTTTCTCAAACATTTTACGTTTTTCGCAATCAAATCACTTTTCTGGCACTCCTCGGCAGTGACATTTTCGTTTTTTGACCAGTAGGTTCAATCCCCGCGCACACGAATTTTGACTTCCGAGCCCCTTTAAAAACTGATAAGGATTGCAAATTTTCCAGAATGATCGCTGCCAGCTTGTCCCAGCTGGTAGAGACCGTTTCTCCTCGCGACATCTAATGCTCATCGCGGCATTCTAATGCTAGCAAGATTCCTAGGGCATTTTCCAGCTAGAAACTATCAGCTGGCATGGTAGCTAGTAGGGTTGTTTCTCGGAACAGACCGAGATTCGGAACTTTCGGAACAAAGACTGGTCGGAACGTTCCGAGATTCGCGTGTTCCGGCTGTTCCGAGATTCGGAACATTCCGAGATTCAAATATTGCGGTTGTTCCGAGATTCATAGTGTTCCGGCTGTTCCGAGATTCGGAACGTTCCGAGATTTGGCTGTTCCGACTGTTCCGAGATTCGGAACAGTCCGAGATTGAGCTGTTCCGAGATTCAAATTTTTTCGCATGTAAATTTCGATTTCGTGTAAATTGTGTAGATTGCACGTAACTGTTTCGATTTTGCCGTGACACGGCAGTGTGGGCGCATCTGAACACTTAATTCCGTCGATGGTTAGATATTGAATCTGGAAATTAAGGAAATGAGAACGAATTGGGGATCGAATCGAATCGAAATTCAGTCGTGTTTGGAAATTTACATGTGAAAAAATTTGAATCTCGGAACAGCGCAATCTCGGACTGTTCCGAATCTCGGAACAGTCGGAACAGCCAAATCTCGGAACGTTCCGAATCTCGGAACAGCCGGAACACTATGAATCTCGGAACAACCGCAATATTTGAATCTCGGAATGTTCCGAATCTCGGAACAGCCGGAACACGCGAATCTCGGAACGTTCCGACATTCGGAACAGTCGGAACGGTTGCTGTTCCGAATGTTCCGAATCTCGGCCTGTTCCGAGAAACAACCCTAGTAGCTAGCAGACACTATTTTCCGGCTGATAGCAAAAATTTTTGTGCAAATTCTCTCCGCTGGCATGCCTTTCCAGCGCATCACAAGATTTTCCCAATGGACCCCGCAAGCTTGCCTTCAGTATCAAAGCCACAGTTCCGCTACCCCTTGATACTGTTCCAATGCGGAACTAGTGAGACGCCTTTCTCGACTTGGCTCCCATAGGGCGAACTGTCGGGCGTTGGGGATAGGCCAAACCGTAGTTTTGTCTGGAGTGAGAAGAAAGAGAGAGAGAGGGAGAGAGAGAGAGAGAGAGAGAGAGAGATAGAGAGAGAGAGGGAGTGCTAAAGTGAAAGAAAGAGAGCAAAGCCGCTTGACCGATCAGAGACTGATGGGCGGGGCGACCGGAAGAGAGACAGAGAGAGAGAGAGAGAGAGAGAGAGAGATAGAGACGGACAGAAAGATCAGCATCACCACCCATTCCAGCACACTCCGTTTTGGCGACGATTTGATGGGGGGGGAGGGGGGGGCGGAGAGGGAGGAAGTCCGCAGAATGTACGCCGGGCGATTTGGCTCTGCTTCGCTCATCTCTCGCTCTCTCTCTCACTCTCTCTCTCTCCTCTTTCTCTGCCACATTTGCATAAGTGATCGCGGCGGTTTATCAGTGTCGTCTTGACTCCGTTCTTTGATCCTCCTAGAAGCCGGGTGCGACGTGCACTTTTCGCAGACCGTTTTCAGTGACAGTTGCTATGTCTTTTGAATTCTGAAGAGCCTCCATGCATTTTGCCTTAAATGGTCCCTTAAAACGTGGTAGATTGTCTTTAGGTTGTGCCTTAAGTCAGGCAAAAACCACTTAAAATTTCTATGGAAGTTGCCTTCAATGGCCCTTTAAACAGTTCAAAAACTTTCGTGGATTTTTGTTTTGAGCTGTTCTTTAAAAAGGCGAAAAGAGCTCATATCGGCTTTTGCCCGTCGTGCTCCTTTAAACGTCCACTATTTAGGTAAGCTTCTTTCCGCCATTTTCATGTCGTAATCGGTTGTAAATATCATGTTCTATAGTTTTAAAGGAAATTTCAAGCTACGATTTTCTCGATTACTCTTAAAATCCCGAGAATTTAGCGCTTGTTTTGATGTCGCAATCAATTCCGAATGCCTTTTTTGGCTGTCGTAATCGTCACCACAAAAAAATCGCATTTTTCCGTCAAATTTCCGAAATTCCGCGAAACTCCGCAAACTGGACGCTCGTCATTGCATCATTTCCTGTGCCGCTCCTCGCCAATCTCAAGTTCAAAAGCTTAAGCCGTATTAGGGGTGCAGGTGCCAATGTGGGGCCATCCAACCCCCCCCCTAGATAACGGCTAGCCCCAAAAAGGCCAAGAAAACGCTTCCTGTTCCCGAACTTTCCGTCCGCAAAAAATTCGCAATCGTATGGCTTTTAAAAAGATCAAAAATTTAAGGGATTTTTGTGCCGCGTGAATATTTAAATTGTTGTTTAATTGATTGAATGGATTAAATTATTTAAATTAATGTATCTATTTAATTTAGTTTAAGCTGTTTTAATTTATTTTCTTCTGCTATTTTTTCTTTTCTACTGTAATTTTTCAAATTTAAGCTTTTAGGGTTTTAAATAGCTATAATAAGGTTTTTGTGCAAAAAATATGCATTTTCAAAACTTGATAATTTTCCCCGATGGCGTGTACATGCAAGCAAATTTAGCGGGGTTTGCATAGCTGTAAAAACGGACCTTTTCCCCCGAACTATGCCGCATCAAAACTGACATCGTAGATCGGGGTGTACCAGCCATTTTTCTGTTCTATTAGTCAGCCGGGGCGGCGCCCCCGACTCAAATTGGAGAAACGAGAAGGAGAAGACGGCAAAAATAAACCCCGCAAGCACCCACACCGGCCACTAGACTGTACTGACTACAGGCATTTCCAATTTATCCCTTGGACTGTGGTGTATATTCCGTATTTTGATTTCTCGAATTTTATAGCGTGTTCGTTTAATCACGAATGGATTTATCGCAACCAACTTATGCCGGTTAGGCCGAAAGCGCTAAAGCCGCAAAAAATTCCTTTTAAACGTGAAAAACTGTTTTATCGGATCATTCTGGTTATTCCAAAAGATTCCCACGCTCCGCATCATGCCATGCTGACGTACTGGGTCTGGGGAGTTTCCCAGGCACTGCTTTTCTCACCTGCGTACTTTCTTTCAATACGCGTTTTCCTCTCTCTCTCTCTCTCTCTCTCTCTCTCTCTCTCTCTCTCTCTCTCTCTCTGTCAGTCTCGCACTCTCTATCTCTCTATGTCTCTCTCACCGTTCCCTAAATAGCGCCTCTCTCTCCCGCTACCGTATCCCCCGGTCACGCCCTAATCATCACCCCCAACACCCCATCCCAGGTTCCACCTCCTCCTTCTTGTCCCCCCAGATTTCACAATCCACCACTGTCTATTTTCTCTCAAATGCTGCAAAAATATTTTCTTTGTCTCCATCTTTTTCTGACTGTTTGTGTCCCCCTTTAAAGATCTGCATCCGCAAAATGGCACAAATCACTCGGGGGTCGCTACGAATGCATTTTCGCTCAGCAACAAATATTTTGGTATTTACCGCCTCTTTTCGGGGGCTCACCGTTCAGGGTCCGGGGTCCATGAAGATCCGCTTTCCGATCGCTGTATTTACGTGTATTCCTGTCGGTTCCAGCGGATTGCAATTTTTGACGATTAGCATAGAGAGGTGTCTGATCAAAAACATAGCTATTTTCACGGTTTCGCTTCCATTTATCCCATTCAAGGTATCCGAAAGCCGGGAATATATGGAGAAAACTAAAAAATCTTCGAAATAACGATGTAAATCTTATTTTTCACCTGTGGCGGCTATCAAACTGCTAACTGCTACAAGCAATACAAGGTCCGAAAATAGTTAAAATATGGTATTTTCCGAGGTTTTTTAGACTCCCGCGCCCGATGCTAAAAATACTTTCGAAAAGTTAAAATCACTAAAATGCGGTATTTTACTGTTTTTTATACAGCCTTTCATGCTCCTTTAAACCCGGAAATTTAATACCGGATGCCACAAAATATAGCAAAAAGGCCGAAATTCAGGAATACTGTAGCTACACCAGGCTTACGCATCCCTTTAATTTTACAAAAATCTGCGTTTCTCAACTGGAAGGGGTTTTTAAGAAACTAAAAAATTAGCAAAACTAAAACTAAAAATGGATAAAAAAGTCGTAGAATCCACCACCTTTATGCTTGAATAATTAAACATGGGGATTTCGGTATCCTAGGGCACGGTATAAGGCGCAACATTCGATAGATTTTGAACACCTTGAAAATCCCTGCAAAAATGTCCGAAAATAGATTGTATTCGCTCGTTCTCTCTGTCTTTACTCTCACTCCCCCGTCTCTCTCTCTCTTCTCGCTCTCCCTCCCTCTCTCTCTCCTTTGATGGATAGTCGTGCTCCTTTAAAGATTCAGCTCCCCAAAAAATTGCACAGATATCCCCCGCGCCGACGGCCGGTCATTGATATCTCACATCGCCCCCGCCCAGATACACTCTACTTTTCGCAGCCCGGGAGCATGAGAGGAGAGAGGAGCAAGAGGCGCATAAACTATAGACTCGATTCTCTGTACCAAGGGCTCAAAAAGGGGGCGGGGCTTCGGAAAATAGCCTCGCCAGATTGCTATAAGAGGCAATCACCACTTTTCAACTCAACCCCTCTCTAATTCCGCGCCATTCCTCTGCACACCCATCCATTCCGAGGTGCTCCTCTTTACGGGGATCCGGGATACGGCAAGGATATTTTTGGGGGAGGGTGGTGGTGGTGAACATTGGACAGCACGGTGTACCCGGATGTCGGGCGCACTTCGACTGACTCGTTTTTGCGCATTTTAAAGGGACTGAGAAGGCAAAATGGAGCCTCCTTTATGGTAATTTTTGTAGACTCAAAAGATTTTACTTAAAAATTATATGAATAGCTTCCCGGCCCCTTTAAAATCGTAAAAAGGGATGGCGCGTCGTCGGTTTCTAGAACAAATCCTGATAGTTTTCACTTTTGTAATTTGTATGATGTATATGCCGTATTCTAGCGTATCGTATAGTAAGGTACGGTACCCTAGCGTAGTCTACCGTACCACTAGCAGCTTTAAGTCTCTATGCGAACTAGCAGAATCAGCCAAATTGTCCAGTTTGTTTCATTTCCCTCTCAAACTACCGTAACCTACCGCAGCGCAAAATCGTTTTTATTTTGCAAAAATCGCCCAATTACCTAAATTCTCCCCTTTATTCTACGTTTAGCTATTCCGCGTCCCAAGCTACCGTATCCCATTCTAATCCCCTGGCCAGACTCTAGCCTTCTCAATTCCCGGGATTCCAAATGAATCAGCTGGCGGTGACCAAGCGCAAAAACAAATTTATCTGTCTTTCCCCCTCTCACGCCCCCTCTCTCTCACTCTCTATCTCACTCTCTTTCTTTCTATCTTTCTATCTCTCTCTCTCTCTCGCTCTCTCTCTCTCTCTCTATCTTTTCTCCTTCAAAAACTCGGAACATTATTCTTGGTGGCGAAAATCAGAGCCACAGATCGGCATCGTGGCTGTACACAACCGGATTATTATGGGATTACGGTAGTCAGATCGGGGTGGGACCCCCCAAAAAGTTCCGGGGGATTAGCCCACTTTGTGTTCTGATTCAGCGGTCCCGTGGTGTTAATGGGGGGATGTTTGGTAACGTAGCGTTCGGTTCCGGGGGTACGGTAGTAACTGTCACTTTTTGAGTTTTACAGATTTTAGATTTTACCAGATCTTGAAAAACGCTAAATTTTTATTGTTGACTCTCCTAAAAAGCTTGGTTTTGTTAAAAAAATGGAAAAACCTTTAATTTTTTTGTGGAATTTTCTGCGATTGCATATTTGATCAGAATTTCTATTAATGTATCCTTAGAAAATGTCTTATCTAATCCATAGCCTTACCACTTCGATATTTGGTCGCATTAATGGCTAAGAATTTAACAATATGAAAAAGGTTGGTTCGCCATTAAAGTCGATTTTCCAACGTAATCGATTACGGTAGTAATTATTGTCAATTTAGATACCTTGTAGGGTTTAAGTTACGCAATACCGTGGCACGCTGAAAAATCACAAATTTTGTGTCAACTTCAGCTTTGTGACTAACTAGTCGGTGGTGTGACTACGGTACAATCCTCTGTACAGCTCCCCCCAGCACTCGACTAATCGCTTTCTCTCTCCATCTCTCTCTCTCTCTCTCTCTCGCTCTCTCGCCCTACCCAAACCCCGGGTAAACACGCCTCGATCTAAAAGTCCCAAACCTCGAGTTGGTCACCCCCTATTTTTGGGTTGTTTCTGTTTACCGATATTTTCCTTGCTCCCTCTCTCTCTCTCTTGCTCTCTCTT
>CATQJA010000792.1:0-19439 GCA_958295435.1 Mesorhabditis spiculigera
TCGCATTATCCAGGAATAAATCCCGGAATAATGCCCACGCGAGAGGTTTGCCACCCGCTAACGTTGTTGAAAGAAAGACTGGACTAAAAGCGCGCGCGAACGGCTTATCAGTGGTAGTAAATGTGCATCTGCTTTACCTGAACAAGTTTAGAGAAAGAAAACGTTTATTAGTAGAGAACAAACGAGACTGCGTGTACAAAGAAAAGAGAAACTCTGGAGGACAGAAAACTGTGAATAGAGCTCTGGAAGGTAGAAAGAGAAGAGTCTGGAATGCTGAAAGCCTCGCTTTAGTCAACGGAGATCAGTGTCAGATAAATCTAACAACTATCCCGCTTGTCTCAACCAGTCGTAAAACGACTGGCCGCAACGACCCCCAAAGAGCCCCGAAATTGCGAACGAACGAGGAAAATAATTCTCCTGACGGCCTCTCAGGAAAGCTACGCCGCCCACGGGGATGCGGGGTGGATAGGAGCGCCCGTTCGTCCCTGCCGTAAACCAATAAAAAACCCTCGAAAAGTCCTGTAGAATCGTAAGATTTCTACAGAACTTTCAAACACTCCCAGCCCAGCCGAAGCCAAGCCGAGGTGCGTGCGTACTGGTTGGAGGCTTCAGCTTCCCGCTTCTGGACTGATCTCTGAAAGACCGTATTTCGCGTTCAGCCTTAGGCCTGCTGAAGCAGGCTGCGGGGGGTCTGGCAGGTGGAAAAGAATTAGGGAGTCGGTCTGCAGTTTCCGCTCAGCACGGGGGACCGCACGAGGTCTTTATGGAATACAGGGCGATTGGGACCTCCGCCCCACACAGGAAAGAACAGAGAGGCTCCCAGTATCCCGTACAATAAGAGTGGTGGGTCGAGCTCTATCACATAAGGTAGTGGAGTGGGAGGATCCAATCTGGGTAACTAAGTACGATTATTGGGAACAGGAGGGCTTAAAAAATATTGTTAGTTTCCTGCGGGTAGGGGAAAAGGGGAGGGAAGTTAACTGACCTAAGGAGCCCGGACTCCTGTCGTAACCTGGACCAACGATTTTTCCGGCTTCGTTTCTTGCTGCTTGAGGAGTGGACTTGGATGGGTGAAGTGGAGCCCCCGGACGGCGGCCGAAAAGCCATTCCTGCTGCAAGTGGAAGCTGAAGAACTGGATGAGGCAATGCAAAACAAGTAATTTCTTGCCAAAAAAATCACCAGCGTTGTCTGCTTGTAATGGAGAATCAAAAGGTGCTTAGAACGGAGGCAGGGAAAAAGAAATCCCATGAGCCCTCGTAAGAAATCTGGGTAGTCAAATCTAAAGCAAGTCTGGGTTAATTAAATCTAAAACAAAGGTCTGGCTTAGGATGTCCCACGGGTGGGACGACTGTTACCAGCCTGAGCACGTTCTTTTATCTCGAACTAATGCCCTTCGCCTTTTGGCGGGTTCTGATTCACAACGAGTTTGGTGTCCAAAGGGCAGGAGTAAATCCTTTCCTCCTGGAACCGTTCCTCGTTGGAGTTTTTGAAGAAGAGCATTTTCGACTGCCGTCTGATTCCACCTGGCGACTGGGACGAATCGGTGTGGGTCGGCGACTTTACCGGAAGGTAACTGGATTGAGGTCCGAGAAATATCTCGAAGATAGTTGAGTATGCTCTGCCCAATGAGCATCGACATCTCACCATATGTTTTCGCTTTTTAGGAACGGCAAGCTAAGACCTTAGGCTCGAGGCTTCGCGATCCGCCCGTTTTAGCCTCCAAAGCCTGACTAGATTTCTCCCAACGTAGTCGTCATTCGCAGGAACTGGCCGACCCAGGAATCTCGACGGTTGTGAGATGAACCTCTGGGGCCTTAACTAATCCGCCACTGAACTATCTGATAGTTCGACGTTTGCTTTACCCAAGTCAGGAAAGAAACTGCTTGAAGGGACCCCGGACTCATATAAGAGGCCGAGGCTCCTGTATCTAAGCAAGCATCAACTAGGATGATTTCGTCTGGATTTCCTGGGTGGAGGAGGGGAATCATGGGAACCTGGAGTTGGGCCCGCCGAGGAGCGGTTAAATAGTCTGGGATTGGAGAGACTACATCAACCTTAGGGTTGATGTTCTCAATACAGTTTCTGGGAGGTCGAGACCCCGAAAAAACTCTGGACCGCAGAAATCCTCATCTGAGGTCACGGCTGCGTTATAAAGGGCCTGGTCGGTTTCCTTCTTCTTCATCCTCTTCTGAAGAAGTAACGCTCCTCAGCGACGGTTGTACGCCGTTCTACCTGAGGAGTAGCTGCATTGCGATAATTGTTTCGCTGCTGCTGGTTATTGTTGGTTACTGGTCTGCTATTTTGATTCGAAGGTTTCTGGGGTGTTACAGGAGATGGGGTCTGGTACGTGGAGCGTCTGACTGGTTTGAAAACTCGTGGTCTGGTTAGAAGGCTGGTACCGATGGATGGTCTGACTTGGCTGGTGACTGTTTTCCTGATTTGGATTGCGATCCACTGCTTTCCTGGGCGGGGATTCTGTACATTGGCAGTGGAAGGGTTCAGCAACACCTGATGGAACTTGGTGTGGTGATCCTGTATCACATTTGCCGCACTTGACTCCTCACGACCCGCTTTGTTGTGGTCGTTCTCCCAAACGATCAAGCACCTTGTTGACCTTGCTATCAGACGACATCCCTTTGTACGCCCGTGTTCCTTTCAGCTCCGCTTACTGAGAGGGCCGATGACCTCTCTCTTGACAGAAGGGGCACTGGGTGCGTTGAGCCTGGATCTCATAACGGACCCAGCTGGACCTGGCGTTGGTTCTGCAGTACAGGTGTGCCCTTACACCTTGAATGACCAAATCCAACATGGGGGTGTTGGAAATGCTTCCCTCGGAATCGGAGAGAAAGATCGCCTGGCTTCCTTGGGAGCTTCCTCAGGATATCCTGCTTTATTCGAACGTCATTCGAGTTTGTATCTTCAGGCTCCCTTGCGGCACTGCGGAGGGTACCGAGGTTGACTCAGAGTTCTCGGAAATCTTCGCTGACTGGAGGCAAACTCAAAATGGATTTGAGCGCCTTCAGCTGACGTTCTCCAGCGTTCTGGTAGAGTCCTTCAAAGAGCTGCAGGACTGCGTCATCCAACCCTTGGTAGCACATCTCATAGGAGGCAACTGTCTGGGCTATGTAACCCGGTGAGACTGCTCTCGAAGTCGCGATTTCTGTTCGCTGATCAGGAGGTTGCGGCAACCCGAACCCTAGACAGGACTTGAAGAAGCGGAGGAATTAACGAAGGGCCAGGGCCCGGCTTATCGTTTAAAGAAGGTTGTCCTTCAGTTTCGCGCTACCATCATAGACAAGACGATCTCCGTAGTGGAGCCTGGCTTACACACCGGATGGTGTGTATAATGGATCTGCTTTTGGCGCAAGCCTAGGAGAATCTGGAACGCATTCAATGATGCCGGTCTGACACGTTTACCTATGACAAACCGGCGGCACCCTACGCTAGACTAGTAATAAATACTAGAGGCAGCGCCCACGCAGCTTCACGCCGCATCCTTGTTGGGATAAGCCTGAACCAATAGAGACGCGCGAACGGCTAATCAGCGGTAGTGTGTTGTTTTCTCTGGATGAGGACATCCTCGTTGAATAAAGTTTATTTATATTGCAGAAAAGGATACCGGAGAACGCATAGAATACACCTAGAATAAGAGGAATGGTCTGGGAATGAGAGATGCTGCTGGAGTCTGGATAGAGTTGGAGAAACACTCTGGATTAGAGGCTCGCCAAGGGTCACCGGTATCGAGATGCGGACACATCACACCGGCACTTGGTCGCCCCTACCAGTCAGCAAAAATGACCGGCGGCAATTCTCTAGGGAAGGGAGAAATTGCGCCAAAGAAGGCGAATATCACTTTGCGCTCCTCGCTGCCTAAGACAGCATTCAATTGCCCCCCTCGACGAAAAGTCGACGTTCGTTGAAGAAGCCCAGAAATGCTAAACCCGGCGCAAGAAAGGACAATGAAGAGACGAATCATGCCCTTGGCCTTGAAATATTTTTGTGGTTTGTTTTCCGTTGTTCCTTTGCGGTTATCACCCGTTTTTTCTCACCCAACGCAGACTTTCTAGCATTTAGCACCACCACTGGAAGCAACATTTTCCGCAAAGCAGATAGAGTCCTCTTGCAAAAACGTTTTCCCACGTTTTGTTTTCCTTTTTCCACTTTTCTCTACTTTTTGGCCCTAGAATTCGACTTTTTCACAGGTTTTGCGCGGCGTTCCGTATTGGCCTGATGGACGGCCCCAATTCGCGATCGTGGCTCCTTTTACTTTTTCCCCGGCGTCCGGCCTAAAAATGTCGGTTGCTTTTGCCCATGAAAGTCTCTATCTCTCTTTTTTATTTTCCACTCACAACGTTTTTGTTTGTGTGTGTTCCAGAGTTGCTTCCTGCTGGGGAAACCCAAAACAACCCAGATTTGAGCTTTCTCTTCGAGATCGCTCAGAGTTTTCTTCCAGGGAAATGGGCGAAATATCCCGGCATTTATTGCCACAAACCAGAAACTCACTTGTGAGTGCGAGCTTATTGCTCGGGGCTTTTAGCCCATGTTTTCCAACTATTCGGACTTTTTTAAGCAAAAAAGCAGAAGTTTTTTGAGCTTTTTTAAGCCAAAAGCTGGCTTTTTCCTCAGTCAAAGCAGACTTTTGCCGCTGATCTTCTTCCAGAATCGTCCTTGTAGCCTCCGGGAAGTTATGGGACAACATGGTGGAGAAGAAGCGCTGAAGCTGCCGCGAACCGATGGTCGAATCACCAACCCAGAAGCTGCGATGGCCGCGCCAACGCCGGACAAGCAGGCTGGAGGACTCGCAAAAAGGTAATTTGTATGTTGGACCGTTTTTATCTTTTGGTTTCCTTTTTGTTTTTCATTCTTTTGACTAAATTCTCGTTTCAAAACGCGCTGGTGCTGTACGATTCAGTTCGCAAACATCCCAGTTAGCCCAAAATTCAAAATTTCTTTGCAAAAATTCTAAAATAACGGTCCTCATACAAATCCTTTAAGCGAATTCAGGCTTTTTCTCCATCACCCCAAAGCAGAATTGCTCTTTTCTGAGCAATTGTTTCCTTTTCAAAGCAGATTTCAAGTCGAGCTCGCCTAGCGCACGCTCGCAACCGGCATATTGGGCGCTGGACAGATTGCTGTTCCAATGCAATTAGCCGCCCGATCAGCCAAAACCGAAGCAGAGGTTTTGCGCTCGTTTATCGAGCCAAAACTTTAATTTTCTTGAGATTGAAGCAGATTGCCTCTCTTCAGCGGCCGCGCGCTTCAGCTCGTGCCAAGCAGCGGTCTGATCAACTGCAGCAGAGACATCGACGAAGTCGGCGCCGAGAAGGATGGCAATGCAGATGCGCGCGTGCAGCATGCTTTACGGAAACGTAGAGTATTGCAGCAGCGTCCGCTCTGCAGGTTGGCAGTGAATTTATTCATTGCCAGCTGCCTTTCGAAGCAGAATTTCCTTTTCCCCTTGGAGAATTCCCATCCAGGCCGTCTTTCACGAAGTTTTTCTTCAAATCAGACCTTTTGCTTTGAAGTTACTTCAAAGCCACACAGATCAAAACTTCGGTTTTGCTTTTTCCGCACGTTTTACGTGCAAAGCAGAGGTTTTAGCTGTTTTGTTGAAGCTAAATCCAGGCAAATCGGTTTTGTGCTTGCACATTGCCGCCAGCTTGGCAAAGCAGATACAATTCAGCGAAACCTCTCGTTTCCCTCAAAGCAGAAAGTTTTCTTTCGTTAATTCTTGAATAAAAAGTGCGAATTGCACGCCAACCAGACTTTCTTTGCAATTTTCTCTCTAAAAGTGCAGTTTGCACACAAATCAGATATTCTTTTGCCCTCATTTTTTCTAAAAGTGCTTTCGCACACAAAAGCAGAGCTGCTCGAGTCGATGCGAAGTGAAGTGCCGCCCGATGTGCCGTCAAGTCTTCGATGTTCGCTCACCGAGGTGCCTCCACACGCAGCCCCGCTCTCGCTGATGATGGGACGAATGCTGACGTGTGCATCGCCGACTCAAGCAGCTACTCGTCTTCAAACCGGACGAGGAGGATACGATATGTAAGTCAGTTCGCTTTGTTGTGAGCATTCTGTCTTACGCTCCGGCGCTAAAGGCAGTTAGTTCGCTGTAGAGTTTGCGAATTTGATTTTCTTTCCGCCTGGCCAGGTCTATGACCAAAGCACTCTGTGCTGCCGCGGATTGAATCTCGAATTCTGCAGACCTTACTACGGGCTCTCACATCGTGTAAGCAGATTTGGCATTTGCCAATGATGCTGCGCGAATACAAGGCAAACTGCACTTTCATTTCGCGATTCCTTTTTCCTACTTTTGCCGCTAGCTTGCTAGCCCCGGTCCAGACTTTTTTTTATTCGGCATATGCCTACAAGCAGATGTTCCTTTTGTGCTGCTCGCACATACTTCAGAAAATTAATTTTGCTTTTTTGTGCGTCTCGCACAAAGTCCAGAACTTTTATCTTCTTTCAGATATATCACCGGCGTGCTCAGCAGTTTTCAGCGTTCCGTCTCGACGTCGACTGCAGCCCGTACACCTGCGGCCGACCCAGCGAGCGACGAAGGGACAAGCAGAGCGCCTGTAACAAGTGCAGCCGCCAATGAAGATAAAAGCAGACAATGTCGCGCATTCGCGCTACCCAGAACTTTGCTTTTCTTTTGTGCTATTCGCTTACGAAGCAGAAACTCTCTTTTGCCCTGCCTTTCGAAAAGTGCTTATGCACATAAACCAGAGATGCGTATGCTAGCGCGTAGATGGATTCAGTACCAGCTAACGCCGGATCATTCTTTTATTCGGTGGATGGGTTGCACTGTCTATCCGTCGCAGTGCCTCATCGTATCTTTCGCCTTCATCTTCAAGCGACGACTCCATCTATTGCCAGCAGAACTCCGTTCGGGGATCGACCCGCGGCAGCAACTCGTCGCCTATCCAGGAAGCTCGTCTCAAAAAGTACAAGGACAAGGAGATCGATGTCAAGTAAGTTGGATTGTTTTGTATTCTGAGTGGATCCTGTCTTACGCTTCGGCGCTAAGGACGAACAGCTCGTGGAGTAGTCTGTGGTTTTCGATTCCTTGTTCGTTGGGTGTTGCCTTACGGCATTTGGCTTCGTGCCACCACGAGCAGGATTTCGAATTCTTCGGGCTCCTCTACGGGCACTCAGCCCGTGTTGATATATTGGGCACATGCTCGGTGTATCTGCGCGAGTACAAAACGATCCTCTCTTACTACGCATAGATCTTTCTATTCTTTTGCTGCTAGTTTCTAGCACAACCCAGAACTTTTTTAGGTTTTGAGTTCTTACTCAATCCAGATTTTTTGAGCTCTTGCTCAGCCCAGAACTTCTTTGGTGCTTGCATCATCCAGATCTTCCCTTTCCCCCAGATCAGGCTGTTGTCTTCCATGCTTCACGCGGGCCAAGGCTTCACGCACGGACGACAACCCGATGCAAGACGATGTGCTGCTGATGCTTCCTGGTCTTGAAGCTCACGAGTCAAGCCCACCAAGTCGATGAAGTATCTGAAGCGAAGTGAGATAAATCAAGCTTTGTTTGCTTTGTGCGCTTTCGGGTTGACGTGAGCGCACCGCCGCACGTCCCTGTACGTTCATTGCGAACCAAAGTTTGTCTTGTCGAACTTCCTTCAGATTAAGCAGACTAAGCCTGGCGTTGAGCAATCAATTGTCAGTCTTGAAGAAGACCGAGGCAGATCACTTCGGTGGTTACCAAAAGCGCAGAGCTTATCCTTCACCGGATGTCTTTGTGTACGCAGACTTTCGAATTCCAAATATCTTTGGAATTCAAGCAGACCTCCTTCGGGAAACCACTTATGAGGTTAAGCAGACTTTTCCCTTCCGGAAATTCAGTTCTTTGCCTTATTTCTTGTTGCAAAGAATGGTAGTTCTTAGTTCTCACTTGTGATCCCCACATCGACGTGACCTGGTCACAATATGGCAGCCACTTATTGTCATCTGTGCACTTTTGTATGGTTGACTTAGGATGGCACGCCATTAGCGGTCGTTGTGAGGGACACAGTGTAGCGGGCATACGTCCGTATCCTTGCACTGCTCAGTATCAGTATTTGCGACTAGAGGTTAGGCAAGGGATTCCCCCAATCCAGATCTTATCGATTGCGGGCTGATCAAAGCAGTCTTGGCGAAGCCAACTTCAGAGCAAAGCCAAGCCAAGTCTTAGCTTGGGTCAGGCCCAGTTGATCCCAATCCAACCAGATTCCCTCTAGTTTTTTTCACGACGATTGAGGTCCAGGAGGAGCTTCCCATACCGGAAGCAAGCACTACTGTATTGCCCGGCAGGTTTTAGTTTCCAATCGGAACTCGGTCCGAATTCAGACTGTTTATTTTTTCCGAGCAGACAACATTTGCCTTGTCCAGATCTTCGGATCTAGGGACGGTGCATAAATCTTTTACGCTGCCCTGGAACACTAGGATCCTATAAGTGTAAATTTCTCGTTGGGCCTCAGCCCATCGAGATCAGAACCTAAATTTTTTCGGGCTAGAACCGAACTCAGAGAGAAGGAGTAACAACCATCGCAGACCTTCTTCTCCTCAGTTGACTATGTCATCGACCACGCAGCCGCCTCGGAACCCACTTCGCAGCCAGCAACAGCCACGATAGGATGTGACCAGGCAGAAGAGGAGCAGCATCAGGGCCATCCAGAAGAAAGGTCAGCGGTATTCAGACCTGATTCTCTGGTTGCTACCTTGTGGCAGCAAGTTGAGAAAGCAGACTCCTTCCCTTCTTTCTCGCTCTGGTTCTGGGCCGGATTCCAGTTTCCCTTTCCACCAGAGCAGGAAACGAGCAAAGCCGTTGAGCTTGTTGTTCTCAAGTCGCCCATCCCCAAGGTGCCCGACTTGAGATTCCACCTTCGCTTCCAGAACACCAGTGGTGCTGCAAAGCTTGCCTTCCAGTATCGTATGGTGGTTGTATTCCTTCCAAAGCAGAAAGCCCTGCAGTATTTTACTCAGGCAACTCACTAGTTTGCCCAAAGAGATTCCGATCTTGGCGGTCAGACTTTTTTGAGTATAATCTCCCTCACACAGGCCTTTTCTTCGGTTCCAAAGAGACGCTCTTAAATAGGCGTCATCTGGAACAGAAGTGAATATTCCTAGGCGGACTCGAACTTTGTTCAGGGAAGCCACATATCTGAACTCCAGACAACTTGTTGCTCGGTCGTCGAATGGATAGTCACCCGGCCTCAGAAATTTTTGTCTTTGGCGCCGGGACCCGTCAATTCATTCGACAAGCAGATTTTCTTTTTGCGGGTTTCTGCTCCTTGGTTGGCAGGCAACATCGTCTCTGGTTTGCCGAAACAACTTAGCTGGGCAACGATCCGGTTGATCGGAACCACAGACGTTATCTTTTCTGAAAAGCAGTAGCTTCGGCTGGTTCTCGTCTCTGTCGCTGAAATAGCTTCAGGGTGCCTACTGAGGGCAGGTCCACTTTACCAGATTTTCTGGCATGGCGGATACGATTGTCGAGAAGAGACAAAATCTCTCGGTTCAAATGCGCGCCAGGGCGAACCCGGAACTTTGGGCCTCTGCTCAGTGGCGTACGCTCCAAGAGTTTCAGCTAGCTTGCAGAACATTTACCGTTGATTCCACGATCGACTTCAAGACGTCCACTTGGACAAAGCAGATTTTTTCTTCTTCTTTATCCCAGAAATGGATGGCACCCAGTCTGCTCAGTTGCGCGTGCTTTCGGGCCCCAGCTGCGCAGTGGCGAGTTCATAACGAAGATGGTCCAGATCGTCAGCAGATTGCGATGCCAGTATGGAGTTCACAACATCAAAACTATGAATTCTCGAACTTGGCTGAGCATTTCCAGCCTCACGGCCCAGACTTAGCAAAAGACAGTCTCCGTCTATCACAGATCCTTTTTACCGCCGTCCAGATTCTGTAGGTATATAAAGCAGATAACGAGGAGGGCTTCGTGGTAGATTCTTTCTCCACCTAGTCCCGCCACCAGGCCAGTCTAAATTATTAGGAGTGTCTTCGTATTCCAGAGGAATATTTCGTTTTCGTTCCTCTGGATAGCGATTACACGAACAGGTCAGGGAATAGGAATGCTTTTGTGGGCTCAAAAGCATTTTCTTCTATTCCTCGCCCTAAGCAGTCCCTGTCTTCACACTAAGCAGATCGGTTCATCACTGCCGTTGGCGCCGCTGCCCAACCTGTTTGCCGCTCCACTTCGTTCCGCGCCTTCCGCCAGGGGCGTCAAGCTCAACAAGTACACCAACAGTCAAGCAGCCAAAGCTATAAATGTGAGTCCTCAGTTGTTCGGCAGGAGTACAGGCTCCTTAGCGCCGTTCAGCTTCCCCCCTGTTTTTCTCTCTTGTCCCTATTGAGCCCCACCCCTAGGAGTCTAACCTTATTTTTGGCCCTCCCGTCCCCATACCGAGATATCCTTGTAATACCCAGTCGGTCCATTACCATTTGGTTTGCGCTAGTTCGCCCCTCCACTATCTGTGTACCACTCTCGGGTTTAGGAGTCTTTTTCCTTTGCTGTGGGCGGAGGTCCCACTCGCCCTCCTAGTCTTGTCCTATAATGACCTCTTAAGCGGCCCCCTAGACTGACCCGGAAACTGCAGAACTACACTAGTTCTCCACCCCAAGCAGGCCGCAGTTTCCGGTGTTCAGTAGGCAGGAGGTGGAACGCGAAATACTCTGGTCTATCTGAGATCACTCCAGAAGCGTGAAACCCTAAGCCACCACCCAGACACGCACGCACTTCCGCCTTGGCCTCGGCCGGGCGGGGTATCGAAAGTTCTGTAGAGATCTTACGATTCTACAGGACTTACGAGGGTTTAATTAGCAGACGGACTTGGCGGGCGGCCATCCCCTGGGTCCCCGGCGCGCGCCCCACGCGGGTCCACCGTATAGCGGCCGCCCTCGGCCCGGGGAAAGGGCATTTTCCCCAGTCGCTGCAATTTCTCCCTTCCTGGGAGAATTGCCGCCGGTCATTGCTATGACTGGTAGGGCGAATTGGTGTTTGTGTGATGTATCCTGCCATCCCCGATACCAGTGACCCCGGTGAGCTCCTATTCCAGAGTGTATTTCTCCAACCTGTCCAGACCTAGCGCATTCCTTATTCCCAGACCATTCCCGGACTTATGTATTCTATGGTGTTCTCCGGCATTTTTGTATATTAATAAACTCTTATTCCACGAGAGTGTCCCTTTATCCAGACAATGCATTACACTACTGCTGATTAGCTGTTCGCGTCTTCTATTGGTTCAGGTCTTATCCCAACAAGGGATGCGGGTGGCAAGCCTCAGTGTGGGCGCTATTCTAGTATTTATTACTAGTCTAGCGTAGGGTGCCGCTTCTTTTGTCATAGGCATTTCCCGAATAGCCTGGACACTCTTGTTGAATAAGAGTTTATTAGTAGAGTATAAGAACACGGGATACCGGAGGATCTGGATTGGGCGAGCCAAGGGAAAGCGTCTGGGCAAAGTGAATGCGGGTAGAGCTCTGGGCAGGTTGGAAAACGGGGCACTCTGGGTAAGGGAGCCTGCCGTGGGCTCACCGGTATCGGGGATGCAGGACACATCGCACCAACACCGGACCGCCCTACCAGTCATAGAAATGACTGGCAGCATCTCTCCCAGTTTGGGAGAAAAATGCAACGACTGGGGAAAATGATCCCTTTCCCTGGGCCGAGGGCGGCCGCCATACGGTGACCCGCAGGGGGGGCGCGCCGGGACCCAGGGAGATTTTGGTTGCCCGCCAAGTCCGGCCTCAATAAACCCTCGTAAGTCCTGTAGAATCGTAAGATTTCTACAGAACTTTCGACACTCCCGCCCGGCCGAAGCCTGGATGAAAGTGCCGTGCGGTGTCCGGGTGGTGGCTTAGGCCTCACGCTTCTGGACCGATCTCAGATAGACCAGGGTATTTCGCGTTCCACTCTTCAAGGTTTCCACTGAACACCGGAAACTGCGGGGTCTGCTTGGGGTGGAAGAACTAGTGTAGTTCTGCAGTTTCCGGGTCAGTCTAGGGGGCCGCAATGAGGGATATAGGACAGGACTAGGAGGGCGAGTGGAACCTCCGCCCCACGGCAAAAGAAAAAAGGACTCCAATACCCTGAGTGTGACAATGATAGTGGAGAGGCGAGCTCTACCGCACGGGGAAGTGGAGCAGGCTCCAATGGCAGGGTATCACAGGGAGTCACGGTAACACGGGGGGCGGGAGGGTCAGAAAAAATGGTTAGATCCTAGGGGTGGGGCAAGTGGAGGGGAAGTTGAACGGCCCTAAGGCGCCCGTACTCCTGCCGAACAACTGGGGACTCACTTATGGCACGCTTGCTTGACTGCTTGATGTGTGGTTGACTTGAGCCGGTGAAGGACGTGCGACGAGCTTGACACCGGCAACGAGACGTGGAGCAGACGAGAAGGCGACTAACGGCAGTGATGAGCCGAACTGCTTGGGGGGAGAAGGTTGTTCTTGAGCTGGGGCGTGGAACGAGGCGGAAGTAAAACCACCACGAAGCCCTCCTTAGACACTGCTTGGTTGGGATCGGGGTATCTGACTGGATGAACATTCCGTGGGGAAAGGTTCTGCTTTGATCTACTGATCAAGAGAGAAATCTGCATTGAGTGTTGAGATCGACAGTTGATTACTCAAAGCCAGTCTGGGTCTGCTTAGGATGAATACGGGCCTGCGTTAGCCTGAAGGCAGCGAGAAAAGAACTGCTTTGATTTGCAATGAACGCAGTGGGACGGCGGCGGTGTGCTCACGTCAGCCCGATAACATCCTGAGCAAAAACAAAGCAGACTTACTCGCTGTACTCCAGCTGCATCATCGACTTGGTGGACTGGCTGCGTATGCTTCGAGACCGCGAAGCACACGCACCTTCCTGTAGATCTGCATCGGGCTGCTGTCCAGGCGTGGAGATGTCGAGCCGCGTGAAGCATGGATGACAACAATATGCTTTGGGGGAGTCCGAAAAAACTTGTTCGATACAAGCACCGAACAAGTCCTGCTTGGATACTCAAAAGAAAAATTCGCTTTTGTGTGCACAGCACAAAGCAAAAGTAAAAGTTCGCTTTTAGGCAACTGCCTAGTGAAATGAAGTCTGCACGGGGCTAGCAAGCTAGCTGCGAAAGAAATATGAAAAAGGATTACCGAACTGTGCGTACAGAAATGTATTGCATTCGCGCAACATCATGGGCTTTAAAAAAGACCCAATCTGTTTACCGATGTGAGAGCGCGCAGTAAAGTCTGAAGTATTCGAAATTGTAATCCGCGGCAGCATAATGCTTGCCATAGGCATGGCCAGCGGAAAAGAAAACGAAAACCTCAACCTGAACCGCGAACTATCTGCCTTTAGCGCCGAAGCAAGGCAAAGCAGAATGCTCACGTGCAAAGCAAAACTGACTTACAAATCGTATCCTCCTCGTCGGTTTTGAAGACGAGTCCCTCCCTGCTTAGGTCAGCGCCGCACACGTCGTCATCCTGCCACGGAGAGGGCGCAGCTTGAGCGGCGGCATGCTTCGGCGGGCGCGTGAGGCGGACGAGGGCACGGCTGATGAGTCGGCGGCGAGAACTGCGCATTTCTGGGCTGAGTGTGCGGCTGCACTTTTTTAAAAAAGGGGCAAAAAAGAAAGTTCGATTTGTGTCCAAATTGCACTTTTTTTTTTGAAAGAAAATTCAAAGGAAAAGTCTGGTCGGCGTGCAATTCGCACTTTACGAGAATAAACAAAAGAAAAATTCTGCTTTGAGGGGAAAACCTAAAGTTTTTGCTGAATTGTATTGGCTTGACCAAGCTGATGGCGATAGTGCAAGCACAAAGACCGATTTGCCTGGGTATAGCTTCAACAAACAGCTAAAAACTCTGATCTGCTGCAGCGTAAAAAAAAACCGAGGTTTTGTTCTGGCTGGCGATGAGGCAATCTCAAAGCAAAGGTCTGATTTGAAGAAAAAATCTTCGTAAATTAGGGTCTGGATGGGAATTTTCCCAGGGGAAGATGAAAGTCTGCTTTGTAAAGCAAAGTCACTCGTTGGCGAGCGTCTGCCTTCATCGCTGGTCCTGGCTGCAGTAGCCAACAGGCCGCCGGCTTGACGAGATCTGAAGCGAGCATCTGCCGAGGAGTAGACATCTGGGTTAATCTAAAAGAAAGAAAGTTTGTCTCGATAAACGAGCGCAAACTTCTGCTTTATTTCGGCGCTGATTGCGCGGATGACTGCATGAATATAGCAGCCAACCGGCAATCAAAGCGCCTTTTGCGAGCGTGCACGGGGCAAGCGCTCGGCTGGAAATCTGCTTTGAAGTGAAAACAATTGCTCAAAAACGAGCAATTCTGCTTTGGGGTGATGGAAGAAATCTGCTTTCGCTAAAAGGTTTTGTACGAGGAACCGTTGTTTTAGGATTTGGAAAAGAAATTTGAATTCTGAGCTAACTGGGATGTTTGCGAAGTAAATCGTACAACACCAGCGCGCTTTTGAACCCAAAATTTAGACAAAAAATGGTAAACGAAAGAGAAAAAACGGATCAACGTACAAAATACCTTTTGCGAATCCATCGGCGAGCTTGTCCGGCGCTTGCGCAACCTTCTTCGCTTCTGGTGCTGGAGTTTCGACCATCTGCTCGGCAGCTTCGGCGCTTCTTCGTCGTATTGTTCGTCCCAAAACGTCCGGCCGGTCGAAATGAAGACTGCCTTCGAAGAAGAAGGGCTTGAGACTGCTTTTGCAAAATAATACAAGTTTTTCCGCTCTAAAAGAGCTCAAAACTTCTGCTTTTTACTAAAAGGGAGAGTCTGCTTGAAAATAAAAGGCAAAAAGTCTGCTTGGGTGAGAAATGATGCGAAAAGTCGCACTGGAACAGCGAAAGCTAACCGCAACGGCTTTCTCAAGGCCGAGGGTCTGCAATCGCCTCTAGAAAATTTCAATACTGACCAAATTGGCGAGTTCTGGGCCTGTTCCTCGATGAGCGCGCATTCCACCGAGGGCCGGCCCGTCGCTGCCGTCTTGGTCGGCACGAAAAACTCGGAAAACTTCCTTCCTAGGTGAAATGCTGCAGCCGTGTAAAAACTAAAAAAGAAAATTAGACTGGGTTGGCCAAATGGCGAAGAGGATCTGGCTGCGGACCGAAATCCGGTGATTGGGCAAGCCCAAAAACACAAAAGTGCCTGCTTTTTGCGTTTAGCACAGAGCTAAAAAACGCAATTCTGCTTTGTCTGCTTTCCCCTGATAGTTTCCTATCAGTCTGGCTTTGGAATTGAAGATTTCTGACAAGACATCCTTCTTCTTCTGGAATTTGCCATCGCCTGAGGTACAGCAAATACTTCTCCTCCTGGCCTCGCAGATTTCTGCAACAGCTACGGGCGGACGTCAGGGGTCCTGCTCCCGCTTTTCGCGCCGCATTTTGCGAACGCTATCCATGGATCACTGCCAGTGTTCCAAACGAGGGACTAGAGTGGTGAATAACATCAAAAAGATGTTAGACTCATCGCCGGCAATGCCGAACCGTGAGAAGTGTCGGGATCGTGTACTTTGATCAACCGACTTTTCGCTTTCCCAAAGGTCTGGGGGCCGTTGTGCACACGGCTAAATGAAGAAAAAGGTCTGCCTTACACCGAAGTGTCTCCGGAACCGTCTGCTTAACTTACCAAGAGGTTTTCTGGGTTAAACGGCAAATGCAAAGAAGACCCGGTTGAACCCGGCCGACGCACCTGTCTGCTTGCATCAGTATTGAACTGCTCAAAGAAATGCGTGCCGTCATCGGTAACCAGCATGGAAGCAGGAACCGCGGCCGCTAGGTTAGCAACCATGCTATCAGTAAGCACGGAAGCCTGGGTAGTGTTCGAAGCGAACCCGAACCGCGCACATCAGTTACGATGGGCGATTCGTTTTGCTGGGAGCAAAAGCCGCAATGGCATTACCCCGGTCTGAGGAGTATCAAAGTATTGATACTGTTTTGGAGCCTGAGGCCATACCGGGTGAGGGTAAGGCGAGGGTGTCTGCTCTTGGGGGGTGGTCTGGTCTGGGGACAGCTTAGGAAGCTGAGGGGTCGGAAGTCACCAGCCGCGCCGAGCCTCTGCTGCTCCAGGCTCCGCATACGCAGCTCGAAGTCGCTGAAGCGGTGTTCGATGTTATCCTGCATCGAGCGCATCGCCGTCTCAACCTGCTTGCGGGTGCTAGCATGCTGCTTCTCTTGATCTCGACGAAGACCAACTGAGTTGCTGAAGCATTGCCTTTATTGTACTCATCCTCGATGGCCGCGATCTGCTCCGGCTTGAGGGAGACGTCTTCGGCCTGTACGCTCAGGGTCGCCCAGTCATCGATGCACTTGCGCACATCCTTCAGCAGCTCCATATCGCTCCATCTTCTTCCAAGCTAGGAGATTACCTGAAAAAGATTTGAGAAAAAGTCTGGAATCGAGAACACTCGATGAAGAAATGAAAACTGGAAAGTATACTAACAACAATAGAGTAAACTATTGTTGAAAGTAAAGAAAACATCGAAAAGCAAAAGAAGCAAAACAAATCGAAAATGAATGAGAGAGCGAGAGGAAAAATAATTCGAAAATAATTCGCATGGTAGGCCCGGGAAAAAAGCCCGCACGCGACGCGAACGCGACCGCGTGCCCGTCAAGTGTATTCATGTGTACACTTGCCGCCGCAGAAAAACTTTCGAAAATTTTCGGACGCCCACGCCGACCATAGCGCCGCAAAAGGACGTAGGAAGACGTTTTCATTGTCAAAATAAGATTACCATTTGCGAAAAACACGATATTTCCGCGTCTGGAAAAAAAGATGGAAAACTAGACTGCCTTTGCCCGAAGGCTGGAAGAAGGAAATCTGCAACCCAAAGGCTGGAAAAGGGAAAATCTGCTTTCAGATTACGAAAATCTGCTTTGTAGCGACGAGAGTCTGCTTTTGAGAAATTTCTGGGTTTCTCGCATAGAAAACAGCAAGAAAAAGAGCAACCAACAGCTTTCTCAAGGCTGGGTGCACTAATCTGCCTCTTCTAAACTATTCTGGAACAATAAACGATTGACAATTCTCGTCAGATTCAAACCTCGGCAATAGCTGCGACGGCTATTGAAGAGAAATAACCCTCCGAAAAATTGAAAATCGATACCTGCACGTCCATCGATCGATGAGCATCCTGCACGAATCGTCCTTGCGCACTCCATGTCGCGTAGAGTGGCTCGCGAGCATTCGTCACATCGGTCGGCGTCGCGAAAGCTCGTCCAAAACAGGCTCGTCACCTTCTTTCTTCCCATTGTTGACCATTGCCGCCATCGTCTCGGTCTGATTTGCGAAAAAGACGATGAGAATCTGCTTATCCGATTGGATATCCGTCGACTGCTTTAGGCTCCATAAGAAAAAAAACACAATTTTGATGGTGCCGAGCTAGAAAAAACTTCAAAATTCCTGGTCTGGAGTTTCCCTTTACTCCTGAAAGCGAGTCTCTGCTTTTGGCAAATCGCCATCGCCGAAGTCTGCAGTTTTACCTTCTCCTCCTCGCCCCAAAGATCCTGAACAGCTACGGGTAGACACATGGGGCCAACTCCCGTTTTTCACGGCGGAATTTAGTCGGACGGGTAGACACAGAGGGTCTGACTCCCGTTATTCCGTGTCATCGCACGCTGATCCTAGGACACTGCCAGTCCTATGGGGAACTAGAGTGGTGAATAGCATCTGCTTCAGTGCTAAACTCTCGTCGGACAAGCCGAACCCGAGAAGGCAGGTGAATATGGCCAATAACCACCTACAAACTGCTTTTTTCTACGTCTGGCGCCAGTTAAAAACTGGAAAATCTGTCTGACCGGACAGTAAAATCTGCCAAGGCAAGATTCTGGGCTTTCCTCATATAGGAATTCGTGTCTGGGTTATCCATCGTTGAAGATCTGGGTAGGTACAATGCAAAATTGACCCGGTGAAAACCTGGTAGACGCACCATGACAAAAGGCAGCGGCATCCTACGCTAATCCAGTAATAAATACTGGAAAAGCGCCCACGCGAAGGATTGCCACCCGCAGCCCTTGTTGGGAGAAAAGACCTAAAACCAATAACGCGCGATCGGCTAAAAGCGGTAGTGTTTGTACAATGCATTTACCAAACCCTGAAAACAATTGTATTACAAAAGGTTTATTAGTGCATGGAATACACGAGACGCGAATACGGGGAAACTCTGGGCGGGGGAATCTGGCTAGCTCTGGGCGGGGTTGGAGAAAGTCTGGACTGGAGTCTATTATGAGTCAAACGGATATTGGAATCAGATAAATCTGATCCCAACACCGCTTTATTCCCAAACCAGTCGCGTGAACGACTGGCCGCAACGACCCCCTGCTGGGGAGAGACCGCGGAGACTGGGGAATAAATCCTCATAGGCCCTTCCGCAGGGGAGCGCCCCACGGAGGTATGGCGTGGAAAGGAGCGCCCCGTTCGCCCCGCGCGCCCGAATAAATAAACCTCGTAAGTCCTGCAGAAAACGTCAGTTTTCTACAGAACTTTCGACATGGCCTCGCGGATTTCTCCGCAACAGCTACGGGCGGACGTCATAGGTCCTGCTCCCGCTCTTCGCGCCGCCATCTGCACATCGCTATCCATGGATCTTTGCCAGGTGTTCCCAGCCGAGGGACTAGAGTAGTGAATAACATCTAAAAAAGTGTTAAACTCATCGCCAGCAAGCCGGACCATGAGAAGGCCTGGGATCGTGGCCTTTGATCGACCAGTCAATTGCGTAGCTCTGCGTATTGGCGCCAGTTTCAAAACCGGAAGGTTGTCTGATCAAACTTCCAAGTTTGCCCTTGGGCAAGTCTGGGTTTCCACGGAGTGGAATTTGGTGTCTGGTCTGTTCCAGTTTGATGAAGAAGGGTCTGGTATGGCGGCATGCACTTGATGACCCGTTTGGAAACCTGGACGAAGCACCATGACAAAGTTCGCAGCACCTCGCATTATCCGGGAATAAATCCCGGAATAATGCCCACGCGAGAGGGTTGCCACCCACTAACGTTGTTGAAAGAGGACTGGACTAAAAGCGCGCGAACGGCCATCAGTGGTATGCGTGTGCATCTGCTTTACCTGAACAAGTTTATGAAGAAAACATTTATTAGTAGAGAACAAACGAGACTGCGTGTACAAAGAAAAGAAACTCTGGAGGACGACTGTGAATAGAGCTCTGGAAGGGTGAGAAGAAGAGTCTGGAATGCTGAAAGCCTCGCTGAGTCAGCGGAATCAGTGTCAGATAAATCTAACAACTATCCCTTATTCTCAAACAGTCGTAAACGACTGGCCGCAACGACCCCCAAAGAGGGGAGAAATTGCGAACGAACGAGAATAATTCTCTGACGGCCTCTCAGGAGAGCGCCGCCCACGGGGATGCGGGGTGGATAGGAGCGCCCCGTTCGTCCCTGCCGTAAACCAATAAAAAACCCTCGAAAAGTCCTGTAGAATCGTAAGATTTCTACAGAACTTTCGACA